>PVIR01001026.1:34734-139854 GCA_004026965.1 Petromus typicus | reverse complement strand
CACTCTGACTCTCCTCCCCGAGTTTCCTGTTAACTCTGGTGTGGGTTCTGACTTTCTCTTGATGATATTGGAGTGTGTGTTTGTGGCGTTCACTTTTAATCAGTGCATTTGAGTTTCTGAAGCAAGAACTTCTTTCTCTGGCAAGTTGAAACTTTTGAATGGAAACTTCATGTTTGGCAGATTTGTGCTTAGCCCCAGGAATGTATTTTAAACCTGGATTCCTAAACCTACTGTGTACATCAAGAAAAGATGTTTTGACATTGTCTTCCAAAGAGTGATTTTTATAACTATGTCCGTCTTCTAAAGAGACAAAGACGGAGGGAGACATGTCTCCTTAAGGGAAGTTACATAAGGACAATGAGAAGGGACAGATCCTTGTGATCAGCTCAGTTCCCCTTCTCTGGCTGCCTGTTTCGCCTTCGGGCCAGAGCCTTCGAGAGTGAGTCTGACCTATCCCAGCCACTGATCTGTAGCCAGTGAGTGACTGCTGCAAGTTCAGAAGACTAAGCTGAGGTGGGAATTACATCATATACAAGGGCTACAGGTCAAATAACTTTATAGATACCTCTTAGGAGATAGCCTGGAGAGTCACAGCTGGTCAGCAGGATGCTCACTTGCAAAGTCCCTGTTAATGGGCCATCATGTGTGGAGAGTCAACACCCAAGATTTCAAAGCATCATTTGTTTAAGTGACTGCTAGTGCCAACATTAGCACTGACAATGATATCTGCCTCAAATTTTCCAGTTGACAAATTTCACTGTCCTTTTCATCCCATCTTTGTTGACCTTCAGGGCCTTTTTCCTCTGCAAACTAAACAAGTTCTTGAAGCCCACTAATGAGTTGATCTTGTCCAATGCTGTCCACAGTTGTTCTGTCAGAGAGCTCTTTCTTGCCTCCTGTTTTCTACCCTCTGCTCTGAAGAAGATAGTACTTATACTCTGATATGTTTTAATATTGGTCCATTTGTGGAAAACTAATGATTAATATAAGGAAAAGAGCTATTGCTACAATGTCTTTGAAACCTACTCTTTGTATTACAGACTCAGTTTACAGATGAGGAAAATGACTTCCACACTGGTATCAAAGTTTAGACACAATACTCCGAAGTACAGTACTTTGGCATGCGGAATATTTTTTAAATGAAGGAGACACAAAGACCTCAAAAGCAAGAAGGGCCTTGATTTTCTCCTTTTTATTCTCTATTCTTCCTTAGCTTCAAAAGCAAGCCATACAGCCTAAAAAGTTCTTTTTATATGACTTGCCTCCCCTAAATATGGCCATAGGACTCTCGCGAGGTAGGTTTCCTGCCCTCCACTCAGAGGAAAGATAAAGAAACAAAGATGCCAAAAAGAGTCTCAGCAAATGCCTTGTTCAGTCCCCCTCAGTTGATTACCACACTCTTTGGTCAAATCTTGTTTCTCTGTATCTTTTTCATCAGACTTAGCATTAAAAACACATAACTTCCCTTACTCTTTGGATCTTCATTTCTTTTTTTTTTCTCCACCCCCCCTTTTCTCCATGGTGGTAGTGTTGGTCGGTTCTGAGACACAACCCAGAGCTTCACACATGCTAGGCAAGCCCTCATCTACTGAACTACATCCCCAACCTCTTAGATCTTCATTTCAGAAGCCTCCTGTGTCACATAAACCTTTGTTAAGTAAATCCGTTATGTTTTAAATTTACATATTTATATTTATATAGAATGTATAAAGAGAATATATATGATAGTGATATATATATGTATGTATAGATATAGATAGATATAGATGATAGTGATTTCAAAATCTTCCCAAATTAAAGTTGCGAAATATTGGCTAGCACAAAGTACTGGATGACACAAGCCATGGCATCCCTGGTGGGTCCTCTATATCTCTGTGGCAGAAACTATAAGAATTTGCTATGATGATTAAAGTCCCTGGTGCCTTTCACAAGAGCTTGAGGAGCTTCTATCTGCAGTCATTGTTATGCCTGAGGAGATAACTCAGATACAGGGTCCTGATGGAATAGTAAGAGAGGATCTGAGTTACCTAGAAAAGTTCACTACGCTCCACTGTATCAGACTACCTGGAGTGAGGGCAACATTTCTCTGAGATTTACCTGAAATTCATGTGGGTAGCCTCACTGACTATGTGCCAACCCTTACTAGTGTAGGTGACACCTAAGAGTAATGACAAATTCTGGGAGCTGTGGTAATGAGAATGATGCCTTTTCCTGTGGGAAAGAGTATCTTTCCAGTGTAAACTAGATGTGCAGTCTAATTTTTATGAAGATTTCATTTCATTAGAAGGTGACATGTTCCTTAGAAATTTTTGCTAGTAATCTAAGGCAAATTGTGCAAATAATAATCTTCATTTTCAAATATAATTAATCAATCTCTATAAAGTAGTATGAAATCCACTGTTTTGTTGGATTCCACAAGCCAAACTTCCAGGCAGCTGAAGCATGTGGAGCTAGATACCAAAGACCAGAGAGATGGAATAGCTTTCAGCACAGGAATTCTAACCTCCCAACTCCAGGCCCCACATGCTTGGATGTAGTCATGTGTTGGAGAACTTCAGATACAGGCACAGCATTCCTCTTCAGCATCCATGAGGTGCTGGCTCCAGGATGACCCATGGACACAAGTCCATAGATGCTCAATTCTTTTATATACCAGAGCATAATATTTTCTTATAGCCAATGCATACCCTCACCTATCACTAGATTACTTATAATAATTAATACAGTATAAATTCAGAAATATCTAGTCAGTTCTGACTATGTATCTGACTTTGTAGTGAGGTAAAAATCTAATATTGAAAGAAGTAGACACCGATGCTATTCCTTCCTGCATGGAGCTTATAGTCCTGAAGATGACAGCAGATATTCTATCACACAAGAATTCTGCCTGCATGGAATAAGCTTCAATATTGGTTTACTGAAGCAAAAAGGAAATTTATGTTTCACAGAACTAGTGAGAAATTTAACTGTGCTCGGGTTCAGACAGGAAGCTTGGTAGCAGGCCAGCGCAGCTCAGGCTGTGCTGCAGGTAATATGTGCTGCGGCAAATGCTGTCCTGAGCACATTGCAACCCACTCTCAAGGGTATCATCCTGAGCAGTTTCTTAAGCATCTCTGTGTCTTTATTTCCTTTCGTTTGAAATCTGAGACTACACTTTGTCATTCAGTGGTATAGAGAGTGGTCTTTGGGCCATTCACCCTCTGCAGTGGAAAGTAAATTCCTCTCTTCAACAATACACACTGATCATCTTTCTCAAATGCTACACTCTTTGACAGTTGTGCAATGCCATGAACATTATGATAAGCATTTATAAAAACATTATACCTCAACCCAAAACCTTATTACAAATGGGAAGCTATTCAAGTGCTGTAAGATAAAGTGGAGTATTCAGATCAATTTACATTTGCAAAATTAATTTGGTGGAATTTTAGAATACCTAGAACAGAAACTTGACAGAAGCATGCCTTTAACAAAAATCTAAACTAATTTTAATTATTTGTGTTTGAACTATTTTAAAATTAAGATGTACACACTGTATTGATTTATTGGAAGTAGAATTAGGTATTGTATCAGTGCTCAGCTGTCATGGCTTATTGTATATTCACATAAAGTGTAATGTAGGTGTTGGTGGTTGACAACTGGTGTTCTTAACCATGAGTCTACCAGGATTAGGACATTTCTCATGGATCCAGCATCTACTTTGGCCTTAAAACCTTCTGCTGGAATTTTAGTATTTGCCCAGGGGTCAGGCAGAGAAGTCAAGGGAAGGATAATGTGATACATATTTTTAGCCATGTCTTGAAATGTTCACATCATTTCCTCACATTCTAGTAGCTAGATTCAGTCACATGTCCATCCAGCTGTTGAGGGCATGGGAAATGTTCTTTGTCTGTCTATATAGTAGAGAAGCAGATTTCAATTAGCACATAGCAGCCTACAGCATGTTTGTAGTTTAAAAATGTATAGGGACAGGAGAATTATAGTAAAATGCTACAAGTAAAATAGACTCTTTCTCCCTTTCAGCTTATTTCTGGTCCTCCAAGTCAAGCACATCCATTTCTTTCTTAGATTATTTGACAGAAAAAAAGACCCTACTCTTTTCTCTATGCAGCACAATCCTTGGGAAGCAGGAAAATTATTAAATTTCAGATTTCTTAAATGATTGCAAACCAAGGACCCAGAGTTCAGTGAGCTGTGATACCAGTCATTTGACTTAGAGTATCAGCCTCTCCTGTCCCTACAAACCAAAGCTTCTTCTTCATGGATAACTGACACTTTGGGCTGATATCTGGTGTGTTATGAGATGTTTAACACTGTCCACCATTACTGCTCTTTACACATTATGATTCTCTTGTGCTCCAGTTATAACATTCAAATTGTCCTCATATTTCTCTCACTGGAGAGTAGAAATCATTCCTATGAGAGTTGCTGAACCTAGAAGACCTAGGAAGAATAAGACCGTTGTTATTACTATCTGTCACATATGATGGCCTCACTAAACTTTTGTTAAGAAATTACCATTATCTTGAGTGAGAGGCAATAACAAATACTTGGAGGAATAACCTTGGTGGATTTTTTGGTGCCAAAGATCAAGGTAAGTGCTTTATACCGATATTCCATTTAGATGTTAAGAAATGATGTTCTCCAGACTCAAACCAACACCAACCTCATTTGTCATTCCTGTTACATCTGTCAGTCAAAAACACAGCATTGCTTGAGGAGAAGTTTGGAGTCTGAGGACAAAGAAAGCTAGATAACAAGTTGATTTATCTAGTGCAGCGCAGACTTGTTTTCCCCCTGAAGTGCAGCCCCCTGGTGGATAAAGATTTGCTCTACATCTCTGATTCAGCTGCCCTGTGGAGGCAGAGACATTAAAGAAGAATTAAGAATGAAGACAAGTGTATTGATCTCCCTCACCAGTCTCCTTCATCCGATACCTCTTAATCACGGGACAAATTGGAGCCCTAGTAAACTACTTTAATGAGCCTCCATTCTATTTCTCAGTTTGCATGACTGGAAGGGAAGCTCTCTTCCTGCTTCCCTACCTGCTTCCTTTTATTTGTGTTTGTGATTCACTCTCTCATACCACATCTATATTTCATTTTATGTATATATGCATATATATTTTTCACATTTTTATCTGTTTTGCTATAGCACTGGAGGTTTATTATTGTAGATCATTGTGAGGCACCTGAATATTTTGCAAGACAATGAGCCTCTAGAATCTTGGTAACCAAGGAACTAATTTCGTGCAGCAAGAGAAAAAAAAAAAGGAAAGAAAAAGAAAACAGTAACTATACATCTGGTTTCTAGACAGTATTAGGATGGCATAACTTGTTCCTGTCTGAATGAATTCAGTAGATTTATATTATACAGTGCCTGCTTAAAACATGTAGCCAAATCAGAGCTGTTCTTTAAATTAAAAACAAACCCATGACTTTTACAGCACCATGTGGCTAATATTTGCAGCCCTGCTCAGGTGAAGCAAACTTTTATCCCAAGAGGGTGGGCAGACAAGAGAGCTCTTAGTGCACAAGCATAAATTTCTTTCTCCGTCCAAATGATATTTTATAAAATTGTAAAGGAAATTGACACCCTAAAATGCCTGGGTAATGCCATGTCATAAACTTCATACTGTGCTTTGGGGAGCTAGGAAAAGTTGGGATCTAAGCAGCAGGCCGCATACCTACAAACGGAGTCCATATTCCTCATCTGGGTCTGGACTCTGTGTCACCTGGTGGAAATGGTACATTCTATCAGGTCCTGGTCTGTTCATCTCCAAAGTGTGGGTACTTCTCACATCCTCTTCTTTGTCTCTAGTTGTATCGTATGTATTGAGAGGAAATATATGAGTCAAGGTTAAAATTCAGTGTTTAAAATTATAAGAAAATTAATCTTATGCAAACCTAAGTTGTTATCAGCTGTATCATTTTCTTTGTGGTCACCACGTACGTGCTATTGAGTATTTGTGAATTATATTTTCATTGTCTCGGTACATGGAGTAATTCAAGTGCCATCACTAGCACAGGACTTCCCATTAGTCTGCATGCCTGCTTTCCCCCTTCCCTTTCTGCCTTTTTCCCTTCTCTTCTTGCCTTCCTTTCCCCTATTCTTACTCTGGAGAAACCTAAAGGGCAAAACACTGAGATGCTTTTTTTTGACAGTTTGTTATTTATGGGGGATTCAAGATTTGTTAGACAGTATAATTAAGAGATTTTAAAATCATATCTTCCAGGAGCCTCATAAACTCAGATGACCCAAGTCAGACAACAGTTCTGTAGTGTAGGAAGTTCCCAGAATATGATAGACTTAAGGACACCCACCTCCTTTAATGCTTCCATTTTGCAGATGAGGATATTGAGGTCTAGAAAGATCAAGTAACTCTTCCAAATCTGTGTAGTTAATAAAAATGTCAGAAATGGGGCCCAAGTCTCTGCATTTCCTCCTTACTGCACTTTCCATGGCCTGACACAGCAAGAAGAGGAGGACAGCAGAAGAAAGCCAGGATATTTTGCTTGGTTATGAAGTTCCTTAAGAGTGACAGTCCTGGCATGTGAGTGGTTTAGAAGTCTTCCCACTGCTACCCTAAAAGAGTAATTGATATTAGGAAGAAAGATTTGACCTCAAATGTATCCCATGTGTTAGAGGTATTGATAGGGATCAGACTATGTTATGAGTCTTTCCAAAGATCTGTGGCCTCATCTTTTCCCAAGAACTAGAACTAGACTAGAACTAGACTAGAACTCTTATTCTAGTCTCTCTGGGGAGGCAAGTAGGTTCTCCATAAGCTTTATAGCTGGGATAGAAAGAAAGATTGTCCATTTGTGACCCGAATTTGCTGCCATCTGTAGAAAACACACAAACCCTGGCAGCAGATGACGATAGAGGTGATTATTTGGGTGAGTCTCCGTGGGAATGTGTCAGTCACCTCACTGCAGTGGCTCCTGCTGAGAGTCTGAAGACATTTATGGTGAACACATCTGCTCCAGGTGACCCTGAGAAGATCTTTAATCATATGAGTGTATTCTCTGTGGTACTAGGTTCTTCCTGGTGTGGGTTAAGAATGTGCTTCTGATAGGTAAGACAACTCAGTCCTGCTTTCATTTCTCATGAGTGGCAATGCATTTTCTCAGTTTATTTCTGGCAGGGGATTTGTTTTACAGTCATCACTCTTGATTTCATCAGAGATTACCCTTGTTTTGATAAGCTAGAATTTGAAAAGAAAGAGTGCTTTTTGGTGGAGAGATCCATATCGTTTCTAGAAACATGGAAGAGTAATTATACAAGATGACACTGAAGTATGTAGTGGCATTAAAACACTGGAAAGCATGGCAAACGACCAGAAAGCTCATTCTAACATACCTTTCAAGTAGCTTTGTAATGTAACAACTCACTTAACATTTCGGGGCTTCTTCTATCTCTTCTGTAAAATGACAGAATTTGATTAAATCAATTCTAAAGCCCCCTCTAGTCATAAAATTATAGGGATCAAAGTGAATTGAAAATTGATGGCATAATTTAAGAGTAAGCTTTTTGGGTTATGGAGCTTCTAGAAGATATGATTTTAATTCTTATGCAATACATAAATTGTACAAAATGACCCAAGAGCCAGAGCCCTGAAATATCAAAGATTTCAAAGTGTGAGAGTATAGGTTTATTTTTACATGGTGCCCAAATAAAGCTTTCCCATACTATGGCAAGTATATCAAGATTAGGTGCTGAATAATTACTAGACATATGTCGACCACCATAGGCTCTACCAGGGTTTCTCACATTATGTTATGGAATATGGTGTGCCATCTATGTCCTTCCCTATGTATGACCTCAGAGTGATGAGGGAAGGGAAAAGAGGTTGGAGGGAAGGCGTACAAGAGAACTGAAGTATGTGCTTTCTGAGATGAATATTTGTGGTAAAATGTACCTTAAAAATCACCTATGTAAGTTAAAGAAAAAAAATAATAAAGCTGATGCTTCAGAGACTATTGAGATCAATCTTATTTTTGTAACCATCTCATTCCACATTATATGAGAAAAGCACACTGTAGTACAGTGGGTTGGTTCGGTCTGTTCACCCAAAACTTGACACTACAGGGCATTTGCCTCTTATTAATTATGGCCACACAGTATACTTTTCCAGTGCAACCCAAAAATTCTGTAAGAGAAATGTTCCTTTACTTCTCTATGCAGCCACCATAGGATTCCACCATGTGTGCTTTCAGCACTGAGGTTTGAGGAATTGAAGCCGTTTAGGAAGGCGATGTCAAGATCCTCTCGTGTTGCTGCAAAGCCATCTTAATCACTCCTGCCTCTTTTCTGCAGGTTGATTTACATAGCAGTGTGACATTTCATCATTAAGGAAGCAGGTCCCAATCTCCTGTGTCTTTTTCTTGGCTTGTCTGGCAAGCAATTCTCTTTTGCAAGCTTTGAAATCCTTAAGGAGGACTTCCTGGCAAAGGAAAAATCCTCAGTCATCCAACAGTCTCTCACTTTTCTATTTTAAATCTTGGCCATGCACATATGGTTGGGCATGTGCGTCTAAAAATTTCCTCCACATTGACTAACTTGAGCTGTTTAATAGATTGTGCTGGCCGTGGGCCTCTGCAGCAAATCCCATGATGCTCATCTCTCTCCCTTGAGAAGCAGGAGACGGCCACATGCATTTGCCTTTGTGCTTTCCTTGTAATCTCCCTTCCCTTTCTTGCCCTGTTGGAGCATGAAAGTTAAAACCAGATTCTTTGCTCATTTTCTTGTACTTAACATTGTCTTACTCTCCTACTTCCAGTAGAAAAGCAAGATCTCCAAATACCTTGGTTAATGTCCCAGCAATGACACCTTCCCTTGGGCTTTGCTGGGGATGTTCTAATCCATTTCTAAGGACAGGAGAGCTCCTGGACATTTCTATTCCATGCTCCCTAACCCCTTTTAATGCATGATGGTCGTGTGTGTGTGTGCGTGTGTGTGTGTGTGTGTGTAATTCCTTATTCCCCACAGTCTGAAGTACAGACCTGGGTCCTATCGTGATGGCTCACACCTGTAATCCCAGCACTTGGGAGGCAGAGGCAGAAGGATTGCTGTGAGTTCGAGGCTGTCCTAGACTATATAGTGAGCTCAGGACCAGCCTGAACTATAAAAGCGAGACCTTGAAGACAAAGCCAGCTTGTGGTAGGTGACTTTGCTCTTTCTTCCAGGCTGTGGAGAATGATGCTGAAGGGATATAGGGGGATAGTAGAAATGTACACCCAGAGTAGACCCTGGCTGTGCCTCTCCTGGCATGAGACCCATACCCCCATGACTTTATCTGTAATTTATCGACTCAGAGAAACTGGCAAGATGGTACCCAAGATACAGAAGGATGACTACTCAGCTGGAAGGTGAACAACTCCATCTTCCTGGAAGAGGATCCTCCCCAAAATACAAAGAATGATAATAACAATAGAAACAGAAAAATCATAATAATGGTAGCATCAGGAGGAGCAGTAGATTAGCACAGTGATTTGGAATCTTACAGAAGTTACCCATCTCCAGAAACTTTGCATGCTGTCACATTCCATGCCTGGACTGTTTGGCAGCATCTTAAAACTCAGTGCTGCTGTAATCACAGTGATATTATCTTCCTGTTGGAGTGGCCCCAGAAATTCCATTTTTTGTTGAATGTTAAATATGTCTCCTGAAGTTTATAACAGACAGCAGGAAAGAATAAAACTCTGCGTGGCTAGTGTTCAGTGCATCTTCTTATGCACTAAAAGGATGAGTCCTTACGTAAAAGAAAGTCAGCGTATGTGGTAGGTGGAAATGTCGGGTTTACCTTCTTGTAAGGGTGCCTCAGCAGCCACAGAGTTTCAAACTTCAGATAAAAAGAATGCTACTGTAGTAAATGAGGAGAACATGTTTTCATTTTTGGACTATAGACAAAGACAAAAGTATATATGCATTAAAGTGGAATGTCTATTTTTAACTTACCTTTCTCTTTCTAGAAATCATGTTGAAATCTGATCATGTATAACACCATCTACCTCTTAAGGCTCTAGGAACTTCATAGCATATTTCACAAACTCATGAATTTCCCTGCCACTAGTCAGATTTATAATATCTGAAGGCACTGTCAACATTTCATATTATTCTAAGAGCTTAGCTTTATTACAAATTGTCAATTCCGACTTCTTCACACATTTAACTTCTCTTGCTGTGTTGTGCTCTGTGGTATAAAGATGTTGAAGGGGCACAGCTCCTATTTCCTTGACACCCTGAGGTTTCCTCACACCTTGGGAAGGTTTCTCTTCACTGTGCATCTCTTACATTGGCTTGCAGTTCAGGAAAAGTTCTAAATCCACATGTGTGCCACTAGAGCCTCAGCACTTTGGGCCATCGCCGAGTGGGACACGTGTTACTGACTTCTCTGTAGCATGAAAGCAATGGAGAAAAGCCTCGGGCCACTTTTTCTTCTGCTGCTTCTCTCTGACTCCCTCCACTAAGGGCAGCAACCTCACTCCGGTGTGCCTTGTCCAACACTTCCCGACACACTGCCTTGGGTCTGTTGGTGATGAAAGGTTAGAGAACTGGACAGACAAGATGAACACTTCAGAGACCTTATCAGTTGGCTCGGCCTCTACCATGTTGGCTCAGCCTCTGGGTTGGCTCAGTTGGCTCGACCTCTACTGAGCTACTAGAGAATCTTCATGCTGCTCTGTGTCAGAATCAGCCATGGTTGTGAGCGCTGGTGCATGTTTGCCTATTATGTCTTGGGACAATGTGTTAGCAAGAGCTGTCATTCTTCTCTCCATTTTATGGGTCAGGTAACTGAGGCAAAGTGTGGCAAAAGGGGAAAGCTGAGATCAGTTACCCGGCACCAGATATCAAATTTGTCACTGCTCTACTCTGTCACTTGTCTCTGTGTACAGCACCCCACTTCATTGAAGGGTAAAAGCTTGTAGTAGATGTGTCCCGTGTTGAAATGCACTGTCCTTTGACTACCAGGACACCTAAGCTGATAAGTGCATGACATGTAAATTTCATTTTCCCACATTTCTGTTAATTCTCACAGCTTATTTCCCAAGATCATCTTGGGAAGGGTGGCACTTTTATTTTTATTTTGTGATACGTGCTCAGAAGTACAAAAATATAGTCCTTATACATAGAAAAGTTCTCCCTGTAAAATCAACACCATTACATTGGGATTAAATGAATAATCTTGACTTTGTTAGTGTTTCCTGTTACTGAGTAGGACAGTTCAGCTGATATGATAAGAAATTATATAAAAATAATTTGTATCCCCATCCTTTATGAAAATTTATTCATTCATAGTATACCAGTAGAAGTCAAGATAGAGTAGTTCAAGCCTTTGGAACTTTTAGGAATATTAAGAATATTCCCAAACAATAAAGTAAGCAGTATCCATTCTTCTACTAAACACCCACTGTTCTTAACTGTGCATACAGAACCATGTTAGATGACACAGGATAAGATGATACTTAAATAAGGTATTTTGTTTGGAGGACTGCACATGAATGAAAATCTACAAAACAAAAGAAAGTCAAAAGAAAGTAAATTAACAAATTATTGTATTTGTATAGCCTAGAAATTTCTCTAAAGCCAAAGGTAAGGAAGAGAAGAGGCAGAGAAACTGCCATTATTAATTATGAAACTAAGCTACTTTATATGCTTTCTTGTGTTTTTCATATAATTTTCACAACAGCCTTAATAGGCAGTACAATTACTTTCTTATTTTAGACAAGAAGAAACCGGCTAATCCCCCAATAATACCTCACTTACCAGAATGGTAAATAGTTTTACTTTTCCAGTGATTTCCACAATGGATCACTTAAATAGTAAGTGGTAGATTTAGACTTTTGGAGGCAGGCCTTGGCCTAGGGTGGTCAAGAAAGGCTGCCTGGAGGAAGTAGGCTTGAAGTGCTTCAGATGAAGAATAGGTGGACAGGGAAAAATCAGAGTTATTTTTGGTAATAATCCGTCATTCATCAAGAAAAGACCTAATTGTAAGGAGATATTTACAGAGGGAAAGAGTTGGACAAATTATTAGGAAGTCTGAAGCCAGGCCTATATTGATGTGAATTAATTATGATGAAAGGAATGATAGAGCACATGCACGTGCACGTGTGTGCCGCCGTCCGCACCACCACCAGTCTTCCATGCATATTGCTACGGTCAATCTAGAGCATAACATCAATAATATTTAAGCTCTACATTAGATTTGTTAAAATCCTTTTTCATATCAAGATTTATTGGTCACATTAAGAAATGAGCTCTTCTCCCTATAATCAATAAACATGTATTGAATTGGTCTTTGGTGTAAATATGTCTTGTCAACGCCAAGCCGGCCTGACCATCACTGATCTGAGTTTGGCCATGAGAAAATTCTTGATACAGATCCAGAAACATGGGTTGCATTCTGCTGAGGCTTTTAAGGAAACTAGAAATAGAGAGTAGCAACTGCACAGTTTTCTCTCTGGATCATCCATAACTTCCTAAAAATCCTCTTTGCCTGTCACATCCTAAAATATTCAGGTTGCTTTTGTTATTCCCACCATAAAAAATTAATGATTATGCAAGTATTATCATGTTTATTTTAAAGCAACTATTTTCCACATTTTAATTAAAAGTTGTAATTCACCATCGTTTGACCAAGTTATCGTAAATCTTCAACTTATTGGTAATGGGTATTGGGCTAGAATCAGAGAGAAATACAAGTATTACTTAATGCAGGCACTAAAATCTCGATGTTTCTAGAGATGCAGTTCTTTTCCTTTCATGTGCTGTGCTAACTTCACCTTTTTAATTAGAAATACCCTCCTGCTTATGGAGGAATACTGGGAAGCAAGAATTGTCTTACTAATTACGTATTCTATGAAGATCATAAGTGGATAAAACCCAGACATAATATGATGACTATGGTGTTATTAAAACACTTTAATAAGGTTACTCCCCAGTACAGTGTGCTTCTCAGATACTCATTTCTTTTTCAAGAGATGAAGGGTATGGAGTGAGATATGTGCTGCTCCTCTGGCTGGCCTGGCATAGGACCATTCTCCGTATATATGCTAGGCGACTCCACAGGTAAAGCAGCAGGCTTCATTTTTTGTCCCGTATCCTACCATAGGGAATGATATCCTATAATGTATCAAATTTTCTATTTTAGTGCTATGCTATGTAAGAGAAGATAGCTTAAAATAATGATATATTGGAAGAAAAGTCTGTAAATTAAGATTCACTACATTTGGGGCATGTTTGTGCCATTGTGTACTGACAGTTTACTCCTGTGTACAGACCCCAGCTAAGTTCTAGCCAACTAAAGTCATACTGGTTAAGATTTCAACCTCTAATCATTTTTACTACAACAAAGTCTTCCATGGTACTGAAAGTATCCTTTAGGAAAGAAAATGGAAGTAGTGAGAAGGGTGAGAGGCAACTGAGAAGTACAGGGGAAAGAGACAGAGGAAAGAGCAGAATAAGGAAGGAGAAAAAGAAAGATATTTTTAAAGAAAAGAGCTTATCCAATTGCAGCAGAGCAAAGACTTATCTATATGCATTACTTTGATTTCAAATTATTTTTAGCATGGCTTTTATTGTACTCATTGTTACATACATAAATCTTTAAAATAATACGTTTTGTAAGAAATGGTCATAAAAATTTACAGCCAGTAACTTTTCCCCTGTCCCTTACAATGATATTCTACTAAAACCATTAAATGGTTCTCATTAATGCCCTTTAAATGATTGTGTAATGACCCGCAATCGCTTGTAAGTGAACAACCATTAAAGAATTACTAGTTCTTAGCATGCTTTTAAGTACAGCTTAAATACATGGGAGGTAACATGTAATATATTAGAAAAAATATTAAATTTGAAATAGTAAAAACAGAGCCATAACAAAAGGATGAGTAGGTGTACAGCTGTACCCTGCCGTGACCGCGTTTCCCACTGAACACATTATTACAGCTGATTTGTGCAGCATTTGTTCTTTGTCTATATTGAGTCTTTCCCTTTTTCCTGGGATTAAAAAATAGTAATAATAATAAAACTCTGCTACAACAGGAGCAAAAGTGCATGTAAAAAGCAATTGTTAGGAAATAATTAAGCCCATGGAAAAGAGATAGCACCTGTCTTCACAAAAGTGAGAAGTCCCTCTCTAAGACATTTTGTATGTACCAATAAATATCTCCTCAATCACATGGATATTTCACTTGAGATATTCTAGACACTTGAATGGTTGCATTATTACCCATCAAATTATTCTACATCATAGGAAAATTGTAAAAGGTTGTAACAAATAATAACTCTAACTGAAGGTTGTATGGTCATATTGTTTTCCTGTTATCTTAGGCAGGTTTTGTAGCAAGCTTACTCATTTGAATAGTCTGTTTATCCTGCAGCTAATAAGTGAAGACTTTGGGAGTATTTCTGTTTTAAATTCTTTCATATCTCAGACTTTATACTTAAGTATTAGTTATGGTGATTTGGCGAGAGGACTTGGACTATAAAAATTTTCAACAAGAAACAAAGCAGAGCACAGGGTGAGCATGAAGCTGTGTAGCACAAGAAAACAGAGATTCAACTATCTGAATTGCCACTTACTTTAAAACATTTAAGGAGGAGAGAGAGATCACTGGCAGATACAGTAATCACTGGCTTTTGACCAAGAAAAAACATTTTAGATAGTCAAGGTAACACTGAACCTTCTCCTCCCACTCCCAGAACTGGCATCTTCTTGAACCCGCAGACTGGCATCATGCTGCGCTTCCTGCTCTCTTATAAGCCCTGTTTCTTCCCTCATTTTTCTTAGTTGACTCCTGTGAGCAGTGACCCAGGCCATGGAGAGGAGTCTTAAGTTTCAGAATGGTGGGATTAGATACACAAAGGTAGTTTCTCCACATCATGAAAACCTGAGGTTGGCTCTCAATTCCTGTGGGGACACTCCTCTCACCCCGTTCACAGTTCCCATAATTCTGATCCAATGCTATTGTAGTTACCTAAGATTGGGCAGAGTTCCAACCTTGATGAGCCCTTTCACAGCCAAAACTGCTCACACAGTGGTACCCCAAACTGCGACTCGAGTAAATATCGGGTTATGAAATGCACCCAGAAAGATTGCAGAATGCTATCTGGATTAACAGCTGTTGGATAATTCTAAGTAGATGACTATTCAAAGAAAATTGAAAATGTAGAAAACCCTCACCAAAAAGTAAAAATCAGGACCTGCTAAGATCAAACCCGTTTCAGGCATCCCTCAGTCCTTTCCTTTCCACCGCCTTTCTTTTGCCACATCGGTTCCTCTTAGTCTCCATCATCCTGCAGCAACTGCACTTTTATTATTTGCATCTGTTACTTTCCTCTCCCTGCAAGGATCCCTAACCCCAAAGCTCTTTTTCTAAAGTTGCCCCCACGTTACACAGGTCCAGGTTTATCTTTGTGTTTTGAACCTTTTTTTCTATTACAAAAGGGAAGGTTTTCTTCTCAGTACCTTAAACCTTGGCAGAATGATGGGAGAGAGAAGGGACTGGACAAGGCTTGGGTTAACTTAACATTTGACTTGACAAAGAATGTTTACCTTAACTGAGGTGGTAAAATAAAAAAGAAGTGCATAGAAGTAAAGACAAGAAAACAAGTACACAAACCCTTCGGTCTCCCCGTCTTTTCTTTGCTCTGTGTCACCTGCCATTCTCTCATAAATTCAGGGACATTTTCCATTTCTGCTTGTCAGAACACATCCAAATCCCTTCCCGAGAGTCTGGCAGTAACCTCCACACTGTGTGTTGTTTGAGTAACTCTGTTCAGCTGCATGTTCTGCCCAGGAGAGAAGCATATGGCCTTACTGTTAAAAATATTCATGAGTCATGTTGCCCAGTACTGAAGAGCAGCCACCTTCCTGGCAATTTCCCGAAAGCTCATATTGATTTACATCATGGAACAAAGACAGATGAAGTTCCAGGAGGGATTCGGAGGAGACAGTGCAGTGGCACGAGTGAGAATTTGGTAGAGAGCTGGGTTGCCTGTTCATTCTGGGAAGAGGGATGGGCAGTCGGTGGCATATCAGAGGGACAGATCCCACTCTAGACTCAGAATTCTATTAAAACCTCTAGAAGGAAACTGAGTAATCTTTGAAAAGAGGGCTGTTCTGTGACTTCCTCACACGTTTTGCCTTCCCTCTGTGACCAGTAAGGACTCATTTTGGTGCAGAATGCTACTAACTCACATTCCCATGCTACTCACAAAAGATTCTTCCAGGCATAAGTTTTCATGATTTTTTTTAAAAGTTATGTTTTTTACTTTTTAAGAAATTTCTGGAAAAATCAGGGCTATAGATTTTTGTTATTATTTGGGTAATTGTTTTTAGCATTCTGAAAGTTTCTATAAAATTGATCCTGAGTGTGTTTGACTTCCTAGGGACATTATGCAATTTGCCAAACACCAGGATTAAAGCAGCACAGTTAAAACATCTAGGGGGATAAACGGCTTGGCTCTCAGGTAGTCTAAGGGTAGGCAGGCAGGATGAATATAATAGTTTCATGATTTAGAATACAATGTACTATTTGCCCTTTGTTCCTTCTTTCTATTGTAAATTAATTATTAGAGGGCTCTCTCTGAAGCATTTTTTTCTCATTGTGTATCCTGTTTCAACCTGCCCCATGCGGGCAACTGCATCTGACTGTAATTTGGGGAACATAAATTGCAGTGGTTCAGTACTTTGTGACTCCTCTAATAAGTGAATGTCACTTCTATCTTCTGGCACAATTCAATTCAGAAGGGCTGCAATGTATCATTAATATATTTAAAAATGTTGTGTTTTTAGGCTGAATACCTGGAATTAGTTGGGAGGCTGACGATTCAAAACAGACTCTGTACAGTGCTGGGAGCCCCGAGGAAGCAATTCTTGTTTAAGCATCTGCGTTATCAGAGCAGCCCAAGTACTTCAAAGGTCTGTGCAGGATGCTTAAAATAGGCACCTTGCCAAACAGAAATTGAAACACATATACATACTAGACTATTTGCCTTACAGAAATTAATTTTCAGACAGCAGCACCTAGGATTATTTAATATTTATCTTTAGCTGCAGGAAGATGAATCTATTATTTTATGAGTTGATTTTGTTATTGTACCTGAGCATTTCAGCCAGCCTTTCCAGTAGGAGGTACATAGGGTCTCACCTATCTCCTGCTTGAGTCCATCATTCTCTATTTGTATAGAAAAATATTTTGTAATCAAGAGCATATTTTTTTGCATCATTTGATTTTTCCAGTTAGCTCATGAAGGAGCAATTATCAGTTTCTTTCAGTTATTCAAGCAAGGTTTAAGGTCAAGGATTAGACTGACCTGTTGAATGGAGTCACTGGTTAGCATAGACTTAGAAGAAATGTTCCAAATTGCAAGTAAGAAACTGTGGATTCTAGAGTCACTGTCCACCACTGCAACCTGCCATAAGTCCCTTAGCCTCACACCCTTCCTTCTCTGTACTAAGAGGTTTACAGGTAGCTCCCTGCAGAGCTACTTCTAGCAATCTCTATCATTCTGAAATGCCACTGAGCTCCTGCAACTCCTCTTTCTGTTGGTAAGATTCTAAAGGATTGCACACCCTCTGTTTGTTTGTGCCTGAGAAATTAAGCACAAAAAGGAAAGAACTGTGTCATTGTGTCAAATAACAAAATGATTGATAGAGTATTGGGGACTTGAGTGTATAAAAAGCCTCAATATTGCAAAACACCTTGCAGATGGGAAGTGTTAAATATCAATGGAGCATCACTGTGTCTGCAGCATCAGCACACTTTCCTGTGACCACAGTAAGAGAGATGCTAAAATGTCATTTCATGGACCACATTATGGGCTGCTTACAATGAATATTCTGGCCATGGTTTATTACATTTTTGATAAATTGTAACTTCTTGGGTCCAAATTTGGTTAGCTTATCTCGAGTACCATTTAAATATCTTAAAAGGCTGAATTGGCCCCAAAGATTTAATCATCATTCAGCAGTGGTCTGTGACCATGTGGTACTAATTTAAATTACTGTAGCAATGGACGAGTCTCTATCCAGAAATTAATAAATGCAATTTATAAGGAATGTTAAGTAACAACTAACAATTTAATGCTTTGTGAGTTTCAGCCAAACTGATTAAATAATTAAAACAGATTTCTAGGGATAGGGGAAGAGATTTTACCATAGAAGAGATAAACAGTTTGGGAATTGTACACATTCTTTGAGACATTTAAGATAATTAAATCCAAAACCTATGTTAAAATAACACTAAAGGTCTGGTTTAAATCAGTAGAGGGAATTGTGAAGTTAAGAGTTGAACACCATCCTCAATGTCTGCCCTATTGTTTTAAATAAGACTTTGGGGGACTCAGAACACTGGGTCTGTGTATAGACCACACTAATGGTGGGACAATATTGGTCTCAAGCACAAATAAATGTATTCATTGGAAGCTCCCTTTCGCAATGGTGTTTCTAGGCCTTTACTTGGCTAAGCTGCATGTTTTACATCTTCTCAAAGCTGTTGTTCAAACCTAACTCTTTCCTGTGCATTGTTCCCAATTTCTCGTTTCTTAAAAAACATGAAGAAATTTATAGAATATAGCTACTGTGATTTATTGTGTAGTAAGTATAGTATGTATACTTCAGGGATTAATATGATTATTTTTGCAGCAAGTTGTCTATATATGTAGAGTACAGGATAAGAAGATGAATAAGGCATGGCAATATTTTCTGATGAATAATTGTTTTGTAGGCAGGAAAAACAGATGGTAACCCCTTTGATAGGAATGACCATGGGTTGCAATAGTACTTACTTCTTTTAAGGATAATTTTTTAGCGATTTGCATAAATGGCTCGAAAAGTGTCTATCAATCATCCTTTACAGTGAATCTGTAGCCTACAAACCCCAGTGGAGAAAGACCATTTAACCACTTGTGTCAGGCCTCCCACCTTAACTGTGTGAAAGTTACACGATGATATCTACAAGATGGAGTGGAAATGTGGGAGATTGTTTTAAAAACTACCTTTTTTTAGAGAATGTAGTAGATGCTAGCTGGTTGAATTTTCACTGTACTGGCCATCTGTTTTGGGGCCAAGTAGATGCAAATTGAATGTTCTACTGTACAATAGCTTTGGAATTCATTATCTTTCAAACTGAATTTATCATACTATCCTCACAGTTTACCATATATGGTAACCAATTGTTCTGGTTTGCTGGGGACTGAAGGATTTCCCAAGATGTACATCTTTTAATGCTCAAACGGGGAAAATCCCAGCCAAACTCACATGCATCAATCTCGTTACCTTTTAGTAACTCTTATCTTATTGTGAGTAATTAGGATTTCACCTGTTCCGTCCTTCTTGGCTTTTCTTTTTTTATACATCCAAATCTCTAATGCATTCATAAAGTATTTAATTCCTCCCCCTTTCCTGCCTCAAGCAATACCATTTTTTTTTTTGCCTGCAATGTAGAGGTAATGTCTAAACTAATCTCTTCTAGTCTTGCTATCACCTCAGTCTCCCTCAACTCTGTTTCTGGTGATATTTTAAAGTAATCATTTACTCTATGAAGGCTTCAATGTTCTTTACTGCACAAAATCTCAATTAATATACCCACAAGAAGTTCCTCCATTATCTGGCTCCTTCCAAAACCCAGGCTCATCTCTGGCCTCAGTCCTTGAGGTCTATTCTCCAGCTGTCCAGATCTGCTTAGCATGTCATGGATATAAATTGCTAGTTTATACTTCTGTGCCTTTCAATATATTTCTTTTGGGGGAACATACTCTATATAGTTTCTTTTTTATCTATCAAACACCTACTTTTTCAAGATGCAGTTCAAACATTTCATCCCTTTTTTTTAATTCATACCCACCCCCAAATGAAAGTGACAATGGCTAATTTTGTTATAGTATGTATCTTCTATGATCATCGTTTGCTTACAAATAAATATTACAGTTTTTTATTTAGTTGCTAGTTTTCTTTTCTAAATTATATTATCCTTTTATGAAAGGTACCTGATGTACTGCAATTTATTTCCTAATTTGAGTATTAGGTCTGACCGAAGACAGACACTCAAATGTTAGCCAAGTGAGTGATGAGTCTCTCATCCTGCATCCTAGAGGGCAGGGTAAAGTGTGCAATAAGTTTACAAACATTTTGACAGCACCCTTCTCTTTCCACCTGGTTTAAACTTGAAATCATATCTACCTGTTCATAAATGTACTGTTGTATCATCTGTTCATGAAGTAAAGTCCAAAGGCAAATTCTGTATCTACACATTAGGTGGGTGTTATTTTGAACACATTTTTCCCTATGTGGTAATTTCTTTGATTTAAGTCCTAACAGTCAATTGCTTACCTCAGATCCATTGCTCTACCTCACCCTACCCCTTATCCATACATATAAGATCCTGTTTTTCCAGAGCCTTCTCTCCTTGCAGGCCTTCTGAAAGGCTTTTTTTTCCCTCTTTCCAAGGGATGTTTCTGGTTATTCCGAGGCAAGTTTATCCCATACTGATTTAGGCTAAAAGTGATTAGAAATTTGGTCTTGTTACATAGTTCAGACCAGTGAGACAGCCAGTTTGTTGGGAATCTTTTGAAATAGTTCCTTTTCACAAGAAAGTACCTACAAAAGTAGTTCTTTGTTCTCTAGTTGTTGTGCCTTCTATTGCGACATCTAACACAGTGGTAGTTAGCTTGTGACACTGAAGAAGTCAGACCTTTGGATGAAACCAGCAGCACAGCAGGAAGAGTTGGTCCCAGTCTTTGATATAAATATCAAGTCCCTGATACTTTCTCAGTGCAGCCCTCAGTCTCCTTCTAGATTTGTGTACTAGTCAGTGCTTCATAAACAACCAGAATTCATGTAAAATACACAAATATATAAGGATTTACAAGATAACCTTACAAGGGCCACCCAGAATCAGGTGTGGAAGAGTCCAGAGAGCTGTCTGCAGCCTGGAGATCCAAAAGACCCAACTGATGATCAGAGGCCCAGAGCTCACTGAAAAGTCCTGTGCAGGCTCATATTAGGAGGCTGAAAGGTTTGTTCAGGAAGAGTCTGCGCTGGAAGATGGAACATGACATCCAGAGTGAAGGTGAAGACTGGAGCTCTTCCAAGCAGCAGAAGCGGCCTTCCTTCTTGTTTCCCTTTTATTCCATTCAAGTGACAAGCCTACCCAGAGAGTCTTTTGTCTTCAGTAAATTCCTTCAACCATTCCCAGAACTCTGCTGATCCAATTTAGTTGGGGCTTTCTTATTTGCATTGACACAGTCAGTTAACTATCACAATGTGCAGCTATGTTAATATGTGATTTAAAGTCTTATAATGGGAATATAGGTTTGGCATTGCAATCTGAGTGGGCCATGACCATTTGTGTAATATGTACTGTGTAGAACTCAAAAGGTAAGGATAAAAAATGTTTGAAGTATGCTTGGAATAAAGATACTGACTACTTGAAACAGATTCAATCATTTGCAGATGAGATATATTGTAGGAATGAATCAATATTCTCTTCAAGGAGTTGTACTAGTGCTTAGTATAAGAAGCACAAGTATCAGCATTCACAAGACTCACTATGTGAGCTAATGGTCTAATTAGTGAACTGTAACCATAACTTAAATCATTATACAATAGAGAAAAAGTAATGGATATTATAATAGTTATAATAACACAACATTTATTGAGCAATTACTATGAGCCAGATACTATTCTAAATTCATCCCAAGGACATTTTTTATCAGCTACTCTCTCTCAGAGATTTTCCTCACAGATTACTTCACAGAGACAGATCTAATGCTTTCTGACTTTCTGCTGAAGATATCACCTGTTCCTCTTTACCTTCACCAACTATTTTTTAATTGATAAATTTTATATTTCAGTAACAAATAGTTCACAGCCAAACTAAGCAGAAAGTGCAGGGCTGTAGTTTAGCACTTTGGTCGCATGCTCCTCCCCAACTCACTCATGCTTGGGCCAGTTGTTCTCTGCTATGATGTCGGGGTGACTTTCTGCAGTGTCATCCTCTTCTAGGGTCTCTTCCATGCAGAAGAGCATGTAAATATGTCAGCGGTCCATGAGGACCTTCACAGTCCCCAAAATACATTGTCTTCCCAGGTGCCTTATTCTGCTCACTCTGCCTTCCTACCGGACTGAAATGTCCATGCTCTGAGCACACATACTTTCACAGCTCTGTTCTCTCGTTGCAGTGTCTTCCTTCTGCTATCCAGGTAATGAACTTCTACCATGCCTCAGGCACATTGTGCATGCTCCCTGCTTTCTTATCAATCTTGTGGAGGTGGTTTTTAACATATCTCTTTCATCAAAACTATTCTGTTATTCTGTGAGGTAACATGTGAGCTTTTTCAGACATTATTCATCTCAGTATCTCTTGCACCTGGTTCATTGTCTGCAACTTATGCTTCAGTTGCATTAAGACTATGATGATATATAAAGAGTATGGGGAAAATGCTCAGGGGGAGCACTTGCAGGAGAATTTCATTCACTCATTTATTCACTCACTTAATAAATGGGCATGAAATATTTACAGTGAACCAGACACTCTTATAAACACTGGACAAGAAACTGACCAAACAGAAGAATATCTTATAATTATAGAAGTGAAAATTTTATTCTAGTGGGAGAAAAGAGTTAGAGCAAGTTTGGAAAAGAATATGTACCATGAATGAGTAAAAACATTGAGGTTTAGGACGTAGTGAGTTGTGGGGATCAGTGATAAACTGAGTGGTCCTTGACCCATTCAAAGGTATTTACTTAAACTCACATTGAAACATGAATAATAGTCACATTATGACCTGTTCCTCTACACATACTTTGGAGCCATAACTGGCCAGTAGATACTGTCCTAACTTTTGCAAAGGCTGCAGATCTTTTTTTGAGAAACAGAACACTAGATCACTGAACGCTGGCGTGCTTTCACTGGTGGTCTCCCTGTAGTCTGCTTAGTGACAGTCACTCATTTTGTCAGCTTATCTTCTTCCCATGCTTACAGAGCCACAGAACTTTCTCAGCAGCTACACATTACCTGCAGAAATACTTATTTGTATTCTTTGAAGAGAGGAGTTTGTCCTTTGGGATTGAAGGCCCAGAACTGAAAACTCAAAGGGGGCAAAGGAAAAAATGGTCTTTTCTACACTGGGTTAAGAAATTTTGATATTCTAAGAATGGTTTTTCCAATATCCTTTTTGAGAGAAGTATGCCACTAACACACACACACACACACACACACACACACACACACACACACACACTAATATTAGTATATATATTACTGACATGGCATATATATATATATATGTGTGTGTGTGTGTGTGTGTGTGTAGTTAGTGTGTATATATATATATGTATATGTTTGTGTGTGACTTAATGGTGAATAAATGCATGTATTAACATTGGAAAAATACTTAAACATCATCCTATACTAAACTAATATGAGGGAAATAACTCAGAAAGTAGAAACTTACTCAGTGTCCTATAACTGAGCATGTTATAATAAGTAATAGTTGGCCCATCTTCTTCCCCATGTTAGTAGCCAAAGTTCTCAAACAACAGAAATGGACTGTTCAGCAACTGAGTTTTTCCAGATTTTCTTCATCTGAATAATGATCTCTTAATGAAGAGAGGAGCTATGTTGGAGGTGGCTAGGGATAGATTTTGGTTTACAGGACAATGTGAGGATGGTATGTGAAATTTGAGCCTGGCCTAAAAATTAAAACCAGTGGCTTACATAGTGAATGGGAAACTTATTCTGTTTATAAATTGATTCATGTACCCACTTGGGTATTTATTCACTCGTGCATGGCCCCATTCCCACATGCAGAGTCCTTATCACCGCTTACTTCTGGCCCCAGTGTCATGGAGGACATAACGTTATTGAATGCTCCTCCTCCCACAGGCTCGAAGAACACAGTCTCACGTTGGAGCCAGATACTCAGGTGAATCAGCACAATGCACATGACATATGCCTCTCTAGTTGCGCCTAAATAAAAGAAGAGCCTCCTGGAATTTTCCCAAAGTCAAGTGCCATATTAAAACTACTTTACTGAATCTGAATAGGGCACTAATAAGCCTCTGAAGAACCTTTCTCCTTCAGGCATAAATAACCCGCTTAGAAGATATTAGAAAAGGGCTTTCTGCTCCTGTTGAAGCTGCAGTAGCCTCCACATGACATACTCTGTTTCTGTTACACAGTTTGCAGACTGACCATGGCTCCTGAGTCATAAAATGGCAGTCCTTCTACAGCCATTGGCTCCTGAGCAGCAGCTCTCCATCGTCTGCACGAGGGAGAATTCGCTGCCTGCTCGAATCCCTAGTCTGTGTTGGTTGGGAGTTGTTAGGAGATGTACCCATGACGAGAGCTGAGCTGCTCAGCCGGCCTCCCTTGATCAGATGGGCCAGTGCCAATCATCATTGTTCCTGCAAGGTGATAGCAGGAGTTGCTCCTTGTTAGAAGACAGTGGCATTCTGGCAGGGTCACTGTGGTGTTAAGATGCATAGCATTTGTCAGGCTTGCCTAGGACTTCTGGAGGTTTAGTTATGAAACTTGTTAATTGAGCTATAAATATAGCTGCAGCCTTTGCCTTCCAGTAAGGCAGTGTGTTAATTTGGGTTTGGCAGGGGGATGGTGCAAGCTGCCAATGTTATGTTAGGATTAGTAACGTGCGGTACATTTTAACTCCACTCTCCCATGTGCCACGCTTTCTTCCTCTGTTTGTTATCTTTGTGAGGGAGGAGAGAAGATGAGAAAGCAAGATCGTCATGGGCATTTTACGTTATGGATATTTATCTGTGAGCCTTCTTTTCACCCTATAGATCTCCAAATAGAGAGCGTTAGGAAGATAAACGAAGAAAACTATGTGCAGTACAGCAGAGGGCTCAGCCAGTCTCCTGCCTGGAGTTAGTGGAACTGCAGCAAGGGACAGAGTTGGTTTCACTCTTGCTCCTCCTAAGCACCCCTCCCTATATTCAAAATCTCTCTCTGTATGTTAAGGTAAAGGTTGTAATAAATATGCATTTTTCTTTTTATATCTTAGGAATTGAATGATATGTTGGGTGGAATAGATTTCTTTACTCATTTTCTTGGTTTTTTTTCTTCAAATAGTGATTAAAGAGTAAATGTGTCATGTGTTCATCTCACTGAGAAAATACCTTAGAGCTTTTAACTATTTACAGCAGCACTTTGGGCCATGTTATTTGTGCTCATAAAGTAAGAGAAGGGGGACCGTGGAAGCCGTTATCACTAGGACTGTTCAGAGATGCTTGATTAGGTGGATAAATGAATGAGACCCGGTGAATGGATGAAGGAAAGAATGAACGGGTGGGTCTAAAACAGTGCAAAAGAGTGGCCTTTACAGATTAACTGGTTGGATAGGTCTCTCTTTGCTTAAACCACATCAGTGACTTGGAAAAAGGTTAGTAAAAATGTGAAATCTTGTTTGCTGGCAAAGTGATAGAGGAAAGAATTGAATTCTAATGAAAGCACAGAACATTTCACTTTTCTCCAAAAGCACCTGACTGATGTAGACGTGTGAAGGAGTGGAAAAGCCCAGTAGTCTCCTGATCTCTCTGGAAATGGTACTGATCACAATTGCCCACTTCTGAAATACTGGGGACATCAGTTTAAGATAAACACTGCTTTTCCGTTCTTGGACATAGCTCTCACCTCTGAAGAGTAGAATTTTTCTCTCCTTCTTGTTCTGTTTAGTTAAAAAGCCCTGTCTTTCTTCTTGGGTTGATTTCCAGAAATCAATATACTATATGATAGGCCCAGAAATGTGACAAACTCGGATGAAGATTATATTAATTTTTCACTCTGAAAATGGAGGCTGCCTCAACTGTACCAGCTAACAACTGTGTTTCCTTAAGTCCTTTCAATATTCATTAGAAATGGATTTTATAACCCATCCCACTAACAGACAATTACAGTATGACAGCTGAATACAAAGACTGTGGGGCAAGCAGCAGTTATTAGAGGGAAACTTAAAAAATATATATATTCTTTATGTATATTTTACTAAAAAACATTGTGGAAAATGATTATAGCCTCACTGAATTCTCACATACTGAAAAAACATGGATGTTTATTCTTGGAAAAATTTGTTCCAATGTAATGATTGTGAAATTGAGAGAATAATGTAATAAAAAGTCCCAGGCCCCCCAAGCAGCCAAGGTTTCCTTGGTCCTGCCCTGTTCGCACACTTGACCCAACCTGAGGCAATATTAATTTTGACAATCTGAGGTGGACAGTGAGAGGTTGCTGTTCGTGATGTGGTTATTTGGGGACTGAGGACTCTGGATCCAACTGGTAGAATTATTAACATTTAAAGCAGGACTGCCATGGGCAGTTGTGGGTTTTTGTACTTAAGCCCCAGCTGAGTAGGCAAGTATGGGCTGGAATGAAGCCCTGGAATCTAGGTGCTTGCCAAGCTTTGTGCCCTAGCCTGGGGCTTCATTGGCCAGGAGGAAAGTGTCTCACTGCCATTCATGTGCCAGGGTGGACTGCCTTTTTGTAACTTGCACAGTGATACACTATGCTCAAAGGTGGACTTGGCTGGAAATGGCTGTTGAGGAGGAGTCTGTCTTCCATACCACTATTCTATATTTCTGACCTCTAATAGTCCCTGAGCTCACCCACCCCTCGCACCTATTAGTTGAAAGAAAAATGAGTTATCTGACAGAGCCATCTTGGAGGACAACTAAATCTGAGTGATTCCACCCCTTCTGACTTTCTTTCGGGAACTACCCACTCGCGGGGAGCACACTTTATTTGCATAGATGTTGAAGGAGGCTAGAAATGAGAAGACCTGACATGGGACAGCTGTTTGGGGAATAAGAGTCTATAATTCTAAGAAGCTCAGCTCCCCATGTTTCCCAGCCTTGGTTTCTTCACTCAGGAAAGTACAGTCTGGGCTCCCCTTGTTCATTCCTTCATCTTGTTTTTAACTTGGTTCAAAATTCAGGGACAGGTGTGCTATTTGATGGATTCCCACCAAGACTTTGGAGATTATGAGAATCCTCACCTCCTGCCTCACAGCGCACATACTTGTAACAAAACTATTTTTTTTTCAAGCAGAAGCTATGAACTCATGGGCTATTGGCCAGATTCAGCCTACATCATATTTCACTTAGCTTACAAAAAGTCATTTGAAAATAGTTGCACTCACATTTAAAAATGGCAGAATGCAGGTACACATTAAAAGTTCTGGACTTAAACAATAAAATTGGAAAATCGGACCACAACAGATCCACACCTAAGGTTGATAACAAACAGCTGCCATCCCCTCCCAACTTTCCCCTTTCTCCTCTGCTCTCCATTGGGCTAAGGCTGGGTGTTAGTCATCGTTTATCATTCCTCTCACCAGTTTTATTTTTAAGTAAATGGAAGTCTCTTTATTCTTCTGTCTCTTTCAAATGTGATTGGAAGCACTCCACTTTGAAGAAACATGGGAGAAACTAGATGCCTTTCTGAAGCCATAGATTATTTCCACATGTTTAACATGTTATTTTTTCTGAATGCTTCACATAGTATGTTACCTATTTAACTTCTATAGTTGGGATCACTTGAGTATTTTGTAGAGTAGGCTTTTATGCTTCTCTTAGAATACAACTAAGGAAAAGAAATTTGCATCTGTCCTGGTCAGTCCATTCTATTATATAGAAGCTCTTCATTTTCTTAACTTGATACCTGCTCCCTGCACCATATACACAACAAAATCAACTCAGCCATTTGAATCCAAGTGAACAAATAACCTGTTAGCAGGTCTTTCCTGTTCACCAATATTTCTCCCCACCCCCTTCTCAAAGTAGTAGAATTTCAGTTCCTCTAAACCTTTAACCAATGCATGGAGACTTGCACTGGTCAATGAGATGGTATAAGTGTAGTTCAAGAACAAAACTGTAAGACTCTAGAGGAAATGAATCAGTCACCTCTCTTCTCCCTGACTGTGACAGGGATATCCAAGTATGGAATATTATACCCTAGTGAGCTGAGTCCCAAACCTCACCTCTGCACAGATCAGACATACAGAGCTGTGGAAGGGGAGACATATAAACCTTGCTACTATGTCTCTGAAATTTCAAGTGTTCTTTTAGGATTCCAAATCCAGAGTTCATTGACTTGGTATACCTCTGCTTCCACTTGACACTTTTGGCATCTAAGAGCCATTGTTTTGTTTCTGTATTTTGTTCCCTTGAGGTAAGCTACCATTAGAAAAATACATTGCACATCTTCTAAACATGAGCAAGTCCCCATTCCAATCAGTGTAAGAAAATCTCTCAGAGATGATTATACTCATGATCAGTTCTGCCAGCAGCTGCAGGACTCTCCAAAACAGGTAGTGAAATCTGCCACAGGCCAGAAAAAGAACAATGTGACCCCATTCCCTATTTAAGAAGATGTCACACTGAGCCTGTTTGCTATTTCATTGAGCTCTGAACTATCTACAGTAGGCACACCAAGAAGCACATTGTAGAAGGAACAGTTGCCATTTGTGGCTGGAAAATATTATGGGTGCTCTTCAAATCTCGCAGCACCCACCCTGAGCCCCTGTCTTGATGGATATCCAAACTATCCTTGAACTCACTGGTATATTTAGCCATTATTTTTGTAAGCCACAAGCTCTTGGTGAAATTACTGGTAAGATATATTGACTAGTGTGCAAATAAATTGGCCCTTTGATATTTCTGAGCATTGTTTTCTGAAACTCAAGAAATCCTCTCCACTTTTGGTACCCTGGGAATTTTGTAGTCTTGAATAACCTCCCCTTTCATTACTTTATTTTCCCTTGTCCAGGAAAGCAGAGGCTCTTTATCCACTTCAAGTTTGTTTTCAAGGATTAATATGTTCTTAATAGTTCATCAGAACTGAACGTTAGCATCATATACCATCTTTAAAATCGTTTGGCATCTGCTGATCCATCTATTTGTCTATTAGTGTCTTTATGGTTTGTGTCCAAGTGTGTGTTTCAGCAATATAAAGAATAACACAAAGGAATTAAGTGGAAACTATAAAAAGGAAACAAAATTCCTGGTGCTTCTTCTCACAGCCTCTTCTCTCTCCAGAGACCCTGTTCAGGGTGATGGAGAAATGAAGCCTGAAGGTTCAAATGGTCAACACTAAGCCTGGCCAAACCACCTGACCACCCAGCTGCTAACTGTAACTGTGAGAAAGGTGCAGTGTTGAGAACTTGAGGTTCTTCCACAAGACGTTTCTAGCTCTACACCATGCCTGCCTAGGCCTCACTTTCCTTGTCTGGAAGGTTTGTAACTCCATCTACCTCACTATGGTGACCTGAAAGTTAAGTTCCATGTGAAAACATCCCC
Organism: Petromus typicus; assembly: GCA_004026965.1. Classification (NCBI taxonomy): domain Eukaryota; kingdom Metazoa; phylum Chordata; class Mammalia; order Rodentia; family Petromuridae; genus Petromus; species Petromus typicus. The sequence goes on along the minus strand of PVIR01001026.1, from coordinate 110,531 downwards.
TTAAAGTGGGCCGCTGTGGATGTGGTAGACACTTTATTGCTCTTCCTGGCTACACAACAAAGTGAAGCACATTGTAAGAAAGGAATAATTTCAACCAAAGTTTTGGCAGGTTCAGTTGCCCTTCTGTGCCTTTCAGGATATGACCCCGAAGGAGTTGTAGTGCAACTTGTCTCCAAGCTAAGTAACCTTCACTTCTTTCCCCCAGTTCAATTTGAAGCCTCTAAAGAATTCAGCACCACTGTTCCTCACTGTCTGCTATTTCCGGAGCATATGGGGACAGTCCTAGAGAGTGAATATCTGAGATGACAGGTGAGCTTTCTGGTTGTGATCAAAAGCTGGCCTTTCGTGTCGTGGGGAATCTCAGGAAGGACTCTAACACCCTAGAGATACCGGAGTACTGGAGAAGTGGACCACAGAGTGCCAGGATGCTGTGGGACAGCAAAACTTTCAGAGCCAAAATTTCTGTACTACAAGCACTTTTCTCCTTTCTTCACTTCATCCCCTCCCCCATTTTGCCTCCCTGCGCCCCAACCCAGATGGAAAGATTTTCATTTGTACCTCAGACAAGCATGATTAAGGATTCTAAGTTCAACTGTGGACATTTGGTCAATCATACTTGCTTTGGACAAAGACTAGCCCTTTTACAGTTTGTTTTCTGAACGTGCAGAAGTTCCCAGCACATTTATTGTTAGGGCCATGTAAAAATATCCTCTTCTGTAAAGCTCTAGTTTCTGGGATGTGAATTCCTGTGAGTCACTACTGCCATCTTCTTTCTCATTTTTAAAACTGGAAATGCTCTGGATTCCAGACCATCTATGTTGTGGCCTGAACTGGACTGGATTTGGGAAGGAGAAAGGGAAGAGGAGCTGTATGATTTCAGTCAGTTCTCCCTGAAAGAGCAGATTATGGGGAAAACACAGGCAAAAATGAATCAGCATATATTACCTTTTTACTATGTCCATAGTACGAGCATGTTCAGTGTGTGGAGAACATGTAAGCTGGGGGAGGATGTTGTGATCAGTACCTCAGATTGATTTGTATTTCCCGGAGTAACTGCTTTGCTAACCTTGCCTGGTCATGTACCAGACTTCTCCTTCCAAAGTCAATAAGGGAAGGTTTCAGCTTTTCTTCCCCAATAAGGTATCAAAATATTGAGGTACCACCCAGACGTTAAAGGCTCTTCTTAAGGATATGGGGTTTCCTGCTATCCTTGACCTCACCACACCCCCACACCCCTTCCGTCATGGCCTGCCAAACGAATCCAACCCTGCACGTATTTTCTGCCTGGCTCTCGCCACCAGTTTCAGAGATGGCGGAGCTCCTGGCCTCTGTTTGTGTATAGAACTGTCTGAAATGCATTCGGGATCTCTTGAGGTGAAAAGAGTTATATAAACAGAGAATGTTATTATGGATTCTTACTACAGATGGAAATGACTGGGTATTCTCAAAATAAATAACATTTCACATTTTTATAGATATGTAACATAATATGCATGTGTGTGTGTATTTATATTCTTTCCATCTTGAATACACAGCCTCTCCTTCCTCAGCACTTGGATAAGCCATTCATTTTGCCTCCTGCTTTTTTGATTCTCTTCTTAAGAATTCATTTAATTGTTGCCAGCATTTGGAGAGTTAGGATGAAGCGGTTAGAGGCTTCCTGCTAGTTGCCGCCAGATAAGCCTGCCGTGGCTATCACAGTTAGAAGAGCTGAATGCTGAAAACACTTAAGTTCTGTTTTTCCACTTCCCCTCTAAAGAGAGATCAATCAGCTTGTGGCTCAGCATAATCACAAATGGAAACTTTTTAGAAGTGCCCACAGTTAGAGGATTCCAGAAACACCTAGATCCAGAAGGCCCTTGCTTAGATATCTTGGATATCCCACTCCTTCTCTTATTGAATCTATTTTTATTTTCTTTGCATTCTGGAGGGCAAGATATACTATGTTTTATTTATATTAATATATCTTTAGTAAAAGACAAAAAGTGAAAGTAGGTAAAGGAAGGATAGGATTATCACTTTCATAAAGGTACTGTCCCCACAAGGAAAATCTAAAGTGTTAGAACCCCAGGCCTAGGGTTTGTACAGAAATTAAAAGATGCCAGAGATTTATCCTGAGCCAGAGAAGGGGAAGATTGGCATCCACACGTCCAGGCAACACAGGCAGACAACAGCTGGCTTTGCTATTTCCACCTGGCTCCAATAAAGGACTGGCTAGCATCTTTGGCAGTGGCTGGTGAGAGAGACAGACAGAAGCCAACTGCCCCGAGGCTGGCCAGTTCTGGTAGAAGGAGGTAGAGGAAGGAGAAGTAACTGAATGAGAAGGCCTGGGGCCTTCAGTATGGTGCTGAGAAAATGACTGACTTGGGGGAATTCAGGCCAATTAGAGTGATCCTTTCACACCCAGCCATCTGGAGATGCCTGTGAGGGGACTGAGTCTATAATTGGGAAGCAAACCTCAATAGCAGCCTCCAAATTTTAAGGGAATTTGATGAAAAGGTAAGATTTACCCAATGCCTAATAGGTGAAGAGCCTTTGTATGGTGTTGAGGTCAGTAGCAATAACTGTCATAGTGGTAACGAGATGATGGCAAAGGTAATTGCTAATCTTTCATGAGCACTTACTAGGTGCCAGGTTCTGTCACATGTGTCAGCCCATTCGTGCTCTCAATGCTATATTAGAGTGTAGGCATTGTTGTTATCATTATTTTACAATGAGGAAACCAAGATCTAGGAAGTTTAAATCATACACCCAAGGTCGCACAATGAGATTATAAGACTGAGATTTGAACCTGAGAAGTTCAACTCTTAGGTTCTGTCCTATTTAAGCTGAAAAGTAGGTGGCTTTTCATTTAAATAATTGTGTAGTAACAATAAAATAATAATAATGATGCAGTAATAGACTGTAACAAATAAAATTCAGATGTAATGTAATTAAAGACTCTATTTCATTCCTGGCCTCAAATTAATCTATATTCAAAACTTAACTGCAAGTGAAATCAACTTATATTTTTAAGATTAAGTTATTTAGATCACGATTACAGAGATATGGAGGGATATCTCTGTATAGTAGAAATATAGTAATAGTAGATGACTTGTATCATAGACAAGAGTAGCTGATTTTTAATGACATAGTACTATAAAATCATTAATTCTAGTTCTCACAACATTGAAGAAAGCCGTAGTGCAGCCCCCGATGCCCAGATGAAGCCCATGCAACTTACATGTCCATGTCATCCTCAGTGGCTAGTTAGTGAAGTGGAGAAGCTAGAACTGAGACGGAGACAGAATGGACAGAATGACGAGGATCCATATATGTCTCTCCACTGAAGTGCGATGAAGGGTATGCGGTCCAGTGGCATGTGGGAGGGTCATGTTTTATTTTATACCAGGAGTTTGTGCTGGAGAGAAGATGCCAGTGTTCACTGAGTGCTTCCTGTGTCAGTCACTCTGCTGAGCTCTTAGTGTGCGTTGTTTCATTTAGTCTTTGTAAAAGCCCAGCCAGGCTCTATGTATGACTAGAAACCACCCAAGCAGTCTGTGGGGACAGGGGACCATTCCAAGTAGAGGAAATAGTGTGTAAAAGCATCAGAGACATGGATTTCTGCAGGTGTTGGGAGGAGCTGAACTTGTTATTAGCTGTGCATAAAAGGAAGTGCAGAAAGGCTCTGGGTGGTTGTGTGGGATGAAGAAAAGTGGTGAGAGGCAAGGAGGCCCTAAAGATAAAATTGCTAAGATATCCTGGAGGGCCCTGGGCCCAGGAACATGAATCTTTTCTTACAGATATGCTATCGTTAGCAGAGTACAGGCACAAACAAGTTCAGGTAGAAATTTAATTATCTCAACAAATTTTGAAAGTGAATTTGCAAGCATTACCCTATTTCATGTAAACCAGTAAGACATAAAAAGATGAAATGAGTTCACCACAATTTTAGTTTTCAAATAAAAGAGTGAGGCTTCAAATCCATTTCCATCTGACTCAAGTGCACATTTGTTTTGTAATCGCAAGATGTATTACATTAAGCAGAACAATTCCATATTGGGAAAGAACAAATAGGAAAAAGTGTCTAGGAAGTGCTCAGAAATCTCAGACCTGTAGATCCAAGATTATCTTACTGAAAAATAATTGATTTATCCTTATAGATTTTATTGAAACTAGCAATATCATTATTGGAATGGAGTAATAATCACTCAAGATTATTTCCCTTTCCCTTTTCCTTTTGCATGTTTTCTTCCTATTATTTCATATTGCTTCTCATACATTTTGGCATTGATTACACCTTCAGTTTTTCATACTAGAGAAATGATACAGTACTTATACATCTGAATCCCATTTATTTCGCTTATGAGTATATTCTCAAGGTACACCCATTTGAGTATAAATGATTCAAATTTGTCATTTTTTGTGCCTGAGTAATACTCCATTTTATTAAAAAGCCACATGTTCATTATCCCATCTCCCAGTTGATAGGTTTGGCCTATTTCCGTGATTTAGCTCTTACAACTTTAAAGAAATGAGATTTACTTGAGCTCATATTCTGCATTCATGTTCATTGGCTCCAAGGTAGAAATGGTATGGCAGAAGAAGAGTTATTTGTACTATTGCCATCAGCAAGCACAGAGAAAAGGAAAAGAACCAGGTTACACCTCAGTGATCTACTTCTCCTGAGCGGGCCCCACTTCTAGCAGCACACTGCACGGTGACCTCAAGTGTGGCTGAATCCACTGACAAGTGCTGTGCCTAAGTACCTTCCAAAAGTCCCACCTCTGAGCACACAGGGCCTTGGGGGCACTTTCTAGATCCAAGCCAAATAATTTCCATGGAAGGTCTGACCTAGTCTCCACATCTTACATTGGGGAGAATCACTGTAACTGTTGTTTGTATAATTTCCCCAACAGAATCAAACTTAAAAGATAATGATACTTTCAATCTCTATAGCAAACTGATATTAACTTTCTTATGCACTTGACATTCTCAGCTCACATTTCAGAGTCTTTTGTTTGGCTTTGCTTTCACTTTTACTTAGTCCTGGTAAATGGAAAAGAACCAAAACACAGACATCAAAGATTTTGTTTTCTAATCACCAGTTGAGTGAAGTTGGCCATATTAGCTACTGTTTCAGAACCTTCTTTTACTCCACTTTGCCCTGGGCATACTAATATCTTCTTCACTGAGGTGTTTCATGGGGTTGGAGTAGGTACTCAAAAATAATCTGCTTATTGAGTATTGTATAGTGGAAATGGTGTACACCTGTCTTCATGCAACTTGAATTGGCATTATTCTTTCCAGATTCCCCAAGTGACAGATTTTCTCTGGGAAAAAGCAATGGATAATAAATTCCAAATAAGGACATGGCAAAGGAGTTGTAAGGATCAACTTTCTAGGTGTCCGGACTTCAAACCATCACCACCCCATATTTCTTTTGTTAGTGTCTTTAAATCTTTCTTTGATAGAAATTTAATTGAGTATCCACTTCTAAAGTTAATGTAACTTGTGCTATAAATGCACAGTTAGTCATTAGTATTACACATACTAGAAATTTAGATTACATATTAATTTAGCATGTAAATTGTCTCCTTCAAGTATTGGAATGCACACCTGCAGTGTAGTCTGCCATGACTACTCAATAGAAATCCAAGTTTCCCCATAGAAATCCTCTCTTCCTTTATTTTTTTCTGCCTTAGAGTCTCTCATTTTATAATTGATATGCAACTTAATTGTTATTTTGTTCAAATTTGTTGGCTTCCCCCCAAGTATCAGAATATATTCTCCATAAGGCTAAATATTTTATATTTTGTCTTAATTGACTTTTCTCCAATGTTAGAATAGTGCCCAAAATTTTGTAGTTCAATACTGAAGAAAAAATTGATATTCTTTCTTCTTAATTTTCAGGATCAAGTAGTTTACTCATTCTTCATAAACTTGTCAATAAAACACTTTTTTTGGTTAAATTGTCAAGCTACAACTCCACACATGGAGCCTTAATGAACATACTCCAGAGTTTGACTTTTCGTTTATAAGAACCAATATCATTTCCCAGTACAGTGAGACATTTTCCCCTGAGGTAAGAAGCCTAAAAGTTGTCTTTGTGTATATCTTGGAAAGAAATAAAATATAAAAGCTTCTCTTCCATCTGTGATTTCCTTTTCATTGTATTGTTGTGAGAGACTTCTAAGGTTGCAATGTCAGTTGAAGTATTGCCTAATAGACAGTAATTAAAGACTTAAATCTTGACTGAAACAATGCAGTGGTATTGCTGTGTAAAGGAGAAAAAAATTAAATTCTGTTTCAACTCTCAGTGTGGAAAAGATTTGTAAATCATCATCTCTGTGTAAGTGTGTATCTGCCTGTCTTTGGGCTTTTAAAATTGTGGCTATTTTGAACAAGTAAAGAGCTTTGATTTTTTTGTCATCTATGCATAATATTCACAAGGAAATAATAAAAAAAAATTTGTGACTTAATTGATCATTGAATTGGGAGATATTAGTTAAATGGCTAAGCAGAGAGAAGTGACAGAACTAGAATGGAAACATAATTAGGTTACAATGTGTTTGTGTTAAAGAAACATTTAACAAGACAACATATAGATGTTTGTGGGCTGAGGGGGAGGAGGAGGAGTGTTTTACAGGGAAACATAAAATGCCACATAATTCAAGATCATAGACAGTTTAACTCATAACTGTGTGTAGGTACAACTCATTTGATTTGTCAGCTTGTTCTCATGTCTTACCCTGGAACTTTATTTTGTTTAATTAACAGTGTTCCTTCTCTGCCTCATCTTGATAAACTGTTTTTCACTCCAGTATTTGAAGGGTGAGAGGAGGATTAAGAACAGCAAGAAAAGCTGAGACAAGACTAAACTATCTTTGCCAGTGTTTATTATATTTTTAAAGGGTTAAGATACTGCAGCTCTGCTATCTAGAAAAACGACATCACACAGAGTTGTGTTTCCTGGGGGGTGGGGGGGGTGGGGGGGTGGGGAGGGGAACGCCTTGAGTCCCAGCACCAGGAACACCGAACAGGGCCAACCTCTGCCGAAGGAAACTGAGCACGGGTTGGAAACAGTGCATATTATTGTACAAAATTTACTGCAGACAACAGCGATATGAATAGAGAATGTATACAGTAGCTTACTGCGTGCTAGCAGGTCTTTTCTGGGCTCCTAAATGTTAACTGGATAGTAATGTAAGTTATTACACTCATTAAATTAGGCCACAAACAAGTCAACAGTGATTCAGCAAAATGGCTTTGTTTGTATAGTGCAAGGAAGTCTGATAGATATCCAGTCACACATTTATGGCTAAATGGATGAAGATTTTAACATTACAGCCTAATAAAAACCCCATACTGTGTGATTAAATAAGAGGGAAAGCAGTAAAAAAGAGAACGCGTAATGACGGTAACATGTAGGTCAGTTACAATTTAATTGTCATTGCACTTCATTGCTAACATATCAATTCTCTGCTGCTTAGCTGAGCAGAAAACAACAACTTAACATGTACACTGGGCCCACTGACGAGTCGTCAAACCCCCACTTCCATCACCTGCGTGTGACTACTTCCTTAACAACCACACGAAGTCTTCCTGCTTTAATAGGATAATCTCGCTGAAAGCTCCTGCTGATTGTTTCTTCCTATGCTCAATGCATCAGTGATCAGTAAATTTGCTTCACACTCTGCATAGATGCTAAAATTAGATTGTTTGCATTACAACTTTCAATACTTCTGCAACAAGAAACACCTGCATGCAGATTTATATTGTTTTGTTTAATGGTTTAAAATAAAGATAGCCTCACAGTGGCAATACCTTGATGTACTATATTGGAGGCACACAATGGCTGATCATTTTTCTTACTTATCCAATTTGTACTGTATTTCTTGCCATATAAGGTATGGCTTCATTATCATTAATTGCAGCTTTAGAAAAACCAAGGAAGTATTTATTCTTGCCAACTTTGCTGCAATTTTACTTATTCAGTGCAACTAAGAAAGGGAGGGGGGTAAAAAAAAAAAGTACTGTATATTTAACTTTTTCCCCTGAATCTGGATAATTCATGCAGATCTCAGAGGGGCTTTGGCACCTTTTTAAAATGTTAGCTCTAAAGAATTGTCTGTCTAGCACACTTATGCTGATCTATAGTAAAGGCTTAACCGAGTACATAACCGAACTATTAATTCAGGTGCCTTAGGTGACATTTTTTATACAGCTTAGTGTAGTCTATTGCATATAGAATAGAGCACAGCTCTTGATATAAAAAATGATCCAGCAGAAGCTAGATAACTTTATTAAAGTGATTAGGAACATCAACATTTTTTTTATTCCAAATCTCATTTGAATTCTGATTTCTGGGAATCAGGCCCATGGATTCCAAATGTTGTTGGTATGTTCCATGCATAGCTGTTTTTCCTCCTTTTGCACCTTACTGTACCTGTCAGATAGAATTAAATGCCATCTAAGGGCAAGAATAGGGATGTGGATTTCTAGAGTATTGGCAAGTGAAACGCAAGCCCCAGAAATGATCTCCATCTCTAGAATGATAGCCAGAAGCAGTCTGTAAGCAATGAGAGTGATTGGCTGAGCCTCAGAAATTTGGGGAAGACCTCATGGTTGCTTCTTAGACTAGGAGTTTAAGAATCTCCAATTCTGATTTAAGGGCCAGAAGTGAATAGACATTAACTGGAGATAATAGTTAGTAAGAAAATATTTGTAAGATCCTCCTTTCTTGTGTTCATTCCCTTCTTTATTCATGATGGAACAAAAATTATTTGAGTTCAACCAGGGAGAAGACCAAAGTAGTGCAGTACTTTCGGTTTCCATGGTGCTACTTATAAAGATTATGCAAAGTGCTTAATGAATAAGTAACTCCTTTTAACACTTTGCAGATGAGACACTTAAGAGATTTGGACAAAAATAACAATATGAATAAAAAGTTAGCAGTGGTATGCCAAATGCCCAATTTTCTATGTGTACTTTTGTCTACTCAACTGCATCAGGAAAGTGACTCTCTTCTGTTGATTTTATTCTTTTATATACTCTAGAAATAGCACAGGTCAAGTTTGTTTCTCAACCACAGGCAACTTTATTTTTTATCATGTTGGATAATCACAGTTGGTGATATTGATGATGCTTATTCCTATTGGAAAATGAAAGCTGACCAAAAGGAGTTGCCCGTCTAGGTAGAACATGTCTCAGACACTCCAACCATAGAGAGGAAGACAAAGAAGACTTGTCCTCAAAGGACTAGGCCATTATTATTTTTTAGTGAAAGTTCTTATTATCCTTTTATTTGAATTAATCTGTTGAGGGTTCATATACAATTTTTCTCTTCTTGTTAGAGATAAATTGTAAGTAAAAGACATTTTCCCAAGTAACATATTATCCATGGGGGACAAATGCATCGATTTTTCCATAAAATTGAGCTTTGTAGATTTACAAGTGCCTGGCCAGTTATATATAGAAATGTGATAAATTCAAAATCACAACAAAAGATTTCACTATGTTACTGTTCAAAGGGTTCATTTAACCATTTATTAACTGATTTGAAAATAACTGGAAAAAGAATTGGAGAGAACTGAGTATTCAGACACTTTCAGATGATATTTTTGAATCATTTTTACCACTTGTCCAGTTGTTTATATTTTGAGAAAATATTATTGTATTAATTATATCTTTCAGTCAAAGGGAAATTGGCAAATTATCTTGCTGATACACTCCATTTGGTGACTTGGAGAACAGATTCATTATCCAGAATCCTTACTGTCTTCATTACTGATCAACTTACCTATATGAAATGGGAAGGCTAGTCCCTGTTCTCTGATACTCTTTTAATTCTCTGTCACTCTCAGTAGATTAGTCTCTAGGCCTGGACTAAGAGAAGAAGAGCTCCACTGTATAGTGTGTGTGTGTGTGTGTGTGTGTGTGTGTGTATGCGTGTGTGCGTGTGTGGGTGTTATAATACTTAGGTTGACAAAAGAGATTTCCACCTTCTCCAGCATCTGTCTGTTTTAAGCTTATCTAAACCTTAACACAATTTTTGGAAGCTCATTAGGCTTCAGAGTGATTGCAAATGAAAGAGAACACGTGGTTACTCACTGACATTCATGCCTGCTTTTTAAATCTCATGCTGTATTGTTGCGGATCTTGATTTCACACTCAGATGCTTAACCCCACATTAATATGTGTCTTCTTTCCCAAGATGAACACACTGGCCTTCCTTGCCTGGAGTTATCACCCTCTGCCAACAAAACGGATTGCAGGAAATTTCGAGCAAAAGAAACAACAAAGACATCTAAAAACTTTTACCATGATTTTTTTCCTTTATTATTTAAGTCAAAATACATTTTTGAAAATTTTTTAATCTTTATTGGTACATTACATATACGCATCATGATTGCATGCCGTAATGGGGATTTGTACCAGTATAAGACACAACTTAATCCTCATTTTTTCCCATAGCAAGTGCCTATTAGGAACAGCCCTGTACCAGGCACTGTGTAGATTCTTCTGGGCAGTTAGTTTCTTAAATAAAATGGCAGACATTTTCATCCCCCTGGGGTCATGCCAGACGTCTGTTTCTTTTTATCTTTCCTTATTAAATTATGTTTACCTGAATACATCAGGTTCATTTCACCTAGGCAGGATGTCCCATTAAGCATGACAAGTAGAAGGTTGAAAGATTAATGGCCTTCTGGAGCTTGAATTAGTGTGTCAGCATCTTTCCAGACCTGAGACCAGAGTGTATAGGAAGTATTCCATAATGGGTCTTAGCCTCTAACTGAACTGTTCTAATATTATTCCTATAACAAGACTACTTTTAAAGAGCCTCATTATTGGCTTCATTAGATATGTTACTTGCATCAGTGGCTGTAGTTACATGTATAATATAGGAGAGGTTAACATAGCGTATTTTTTATGTATTATATGGCATACAGCTTGAAGTAGCCAAAAGGTTTATGGCGATGTAATTGGTAGTTAGTGTGAAATTTGTAAGACAAATAGACAATATCTAGGGTAACCCCTCTAATCCTCTTCTTTCTGTTTTTTACAGCCACCAAAGGGCCTCATTAAAACAGCAGTCAGCACCTTAGTGAAAAGATACAGTGCTTAGAGTGCCCAAATGTGACAGAAAATCTGCATTTTGTAAATCTGACACCTTTGATAGATTATACAGTGCGAAGCCATTTCTTCTAAGCATTGTGGTAACGCTGAAAGTTCTCTTTTGAATCCAACTTTGTTACATTCGCTAGCTATAACAATGTGAAAAGGAGCCAGTTGAATAAAATGAAGCTTAGAAGGTGGAGAGGAACCTCTGGTATGGCACAAAGCTCTTTGCACACCACAGCGCTGGAACACAGCCGTTGGCATTCCAAGGACCACTTAATCTTGGGGCAACATTGCTCTATATACGAGAATGTTGCGTAGGAATACGCCAGCAATTGTGTGAAACAGCACATCGGTTTCCAGGGTGGAGGAATAGTAGTTTTATATTTTACATGGGAAAGATTACTGACTTTTCATCTTTAATTTAAAAAAAAAAATCAGATTAGTGTTTTACAAATGTGCCCGGGCTAAGGGAATTAATGAAAACCTGACTCTTCATTTCACAAAGGAGATCTGTGAAATCAGAGACTTCAGAATGAGGCAGTCCAATGCAAAACTAGGCAGATCTTCTAATTTAGTTCTAGATGGCTGCCAGAGCAGAGCAGGACATATTTAAATGACACTATGAATTGTAAAAGCATTGCTGCCATTTCGCTAAGCAAAGACTGCCTCCCTCCAGGCCTTCACCCTACTCCTAGCAAGCCAGGAAAAGGATTTGGTGTTGCAACTTTCAGTTTGCCTCTAGTTCCCAAAATCTGATTCAGAGAGATTTGTGTAGACAATCCAAAACAAAAATGGAGACTAAAACTTAAGGATCTATGGAGGAAATGGTCTTTAAACATTCTAGTATAAGTAAATTTACATTTTCACTATAACCATAAGGGAAGATGATATAGCATGAAACTTTGATGTGATTCATCTGTATTTTGGGCCAAGATTTTAATAGGTTTGCTGATTATGACTGAACTAATATAGAAAGACTTTCTCTTTGGAGTCCTTTGTATCTATCTGTGGTACAGAATTGTCCTTGTACATTTATTTCCAATAATTCCAATAAAGCTGGGAACAGTCAGACCCTGCAATCCAAGTCTTTCCCCTTACTGATCAAATGATGCGAAAATGAATTGTTTTTGTTTATTGAACCTTTAAAAGTGGCCAGACCACATTTTGAGTTGTATGGTTTATGCACTTTATGATGAATACAGACCATTTAATAGAATAGTAGAGCATCTTTATTAAACATTGAAAAGCAGAAAAGATGATTAAAAAACATTTTATGTTTATGTTTTTAGTCCATAACATGACAATGGAGTTATGTATATGTAGCTATAATTCAAATGAAGAAAACACATCTGACCATTGTTTATATATTACTGTTGACAATCTTTGAGAATAGATTCCCAATCAGATTTAAATATGCCAAGGTAATCACCTGTCTTCTTGTTAAATATACACTGTCATTTATAGTCACTGAAATTTCCCTTTCAGGATTTTATGTACACTCATTTTGAATGTATTTACTGAAAGTATTGGGTTTTCTCTTTATTGTGATAAAAGAAACCAGTTTCCATTTAAATGACTGCATTGAGATATTTGCAATTATTAATACAGCTTACAAAAGGAAACATTTCAATGACAGGAACCTTGAAAGAAATCCTTGAGAATTTGGAATGGATATTGCTTTCTCTTACAATAATCTGGGGCCAGTCTACACGTTTGTTGAATTCAGTGATTTTTTTTTTTTTTTTTTTGAGGGTAAGAGCTATTAAATTTTAGTCAGTTGCTAGAGGGAGTGGCAGGCTTCTTGGCTGAGACATCTACTTGAAATTACTCTTTGGGAGGAAAAAAAGAGAGAAAATTGCCTCATCAGACCCATCTTTCAACCAACAAATCCTGTGACTCCCACCGTTCTTAATTGTTGACCTCTCCCATTGGTGTCACGCAGTATGGAGGGACTCTCCCTTCAAATAAAGATCCGTGCTGCCTCATCAGAATGTACTTGTTAAAAGTGATAATGGTTCACAATCGGTGCTTAGCCACGTGAAATACAATATCCTCTTTTAAAATGTGGAGGTTTCAGGCCTAAATTAATACCTTGGTATGAGAGTCATTACATTATCTGAAAATCATTTGATATACTACAAGCAAAATATCTGGGTGGCGCTTTTGTCATCCAGAGTTCGAACCGCTGAATTTATTCCATTGGGGATATGAAGTTATTGTGCTATGTCTGTTGCTAATCTCTGAGTTTCCTTTCACCTTTTCCTTAGGCAGCACTACCACCTTAAATGATGTATCCTCGGTTTGTTTAAAGGAGTTACATTTTTCTCATCAAACAAATATATAAAATATATGTGCCATTATATTAATGGGACTGGACTTACAAAGAAATTGAAACATTTTAGTGAATTTCCTAGTGCGTGTGACTTGTCTTGCCCTGGAAAATGAACTTAAAGGGGCATCGTGAATAGAATGTGTGGGTTTCAGATTCAGTAGATTATTCACATCTGTTAGGTGAGAATTAAAGAGTGCTGAAATAATGTGTTCTTATGTTTTAGAGTTATCACTGCCAAAGGCTACTGACTAGTAAGTATCAACATCTGTGTGCCTTTCTCTTTGAATTTCCTGATTCCATGTGTCTAAACATTTCATTTACTATTGGAATTTTTTAAGGTAGTTTTAAGCATCTGCTTGATGTATTATTTCATTGAAAGTTATTATTAGCAAATATTAGTTAGAGATTATAGGTACAATTAGCCCTAAATAACATTAACAGAATGTTGTGATTTGTATTATTGAAAGGACGTCAGACTCTTGAAATGGTAAATAATGGAACAAAATAAATAAATGTACCTGTATTTTGACAGTGATACTCCACCTCTGCTTTCCTCATACGCAAGCGTGAATACACACACACTCACACTCTCTCTCTCACACACACACACTCACACACACATATACACAATCATTCAAATGCCTTTTCTTCCTCTGACAAAAATATTCATTAAAAACATTTCACTGTGCAGCCTTTTAATATAGCACGGGCATTCAACCTGCGCGGGAAGCTTCCTGGAACCGCACAAATACTGTGTAATTATCTGGTGGCTCCCTGCTGGCTGCTGCATATTCCAAGCACAAAGTGAGCAGCGCGTTTCCAGAGCCCGACTCCTGTCTTCATTGTCCCTGCTTGGAATATGAAGCCTCACTTCATTATAGTAGACCTGATCAAACTTGATAGATTTAGCCATTATTCTTGACTCTGTCAACTTTCCTCAGCACCCCGCCCCCCCTCCCCCGCTCTTTTGTTTTGCCACCCAGGGAATGCAGAATATTCTGAGTATAGGTTTCTCTCTCGCCTCTCCCCTTTCTTCCCTCCCTCGCTCTCTCTGGGCTCTCCGTCTCCCTCCTTCTCCCTCCACCTCATTTCTTTCACTCTCTCACCCCCCTCTCTCTCCCTCCTCCCACCCAAACAAACCAAGGATTCAACAAATAATGTTCTTTCCATCTCATGTGATTCAAGGAAAATAAGGCTTGCAATTTTTCCCTCAATTGTCCTCTTTGGTTTTGATTTTTTCAGTTACTATAAAAGAATTCTGCAGCAATGTTGACACACAAGGCAGAAATTCTTTGAAAATCCTTTTATATTTCCTGTTAGTAGCACAGTAACTTTTGCTCTATGATGTTGTTGTGGTGATAGTTGGGATTTTTTTTTTTTTTGGTCTGTTTTATGACAACTTTCAAGAAGCACTTCAGAGTTCATATTTTCAAGGATCATCCACATCAGGATATCTTATTGAATTTTATAAATGTCATAGTACATTTCCTTTGCAAGAGACATTAGATCATTTTCTAGGCAAATACAGATGTTGATACAACTGGTTTAGCATAAAAGATTGCTTTGTAGCTTTTGAGAGTTGCTATGCAACAATGGAGAATTATATCATTGATCTAACACAAATTTTAAAGTAACAAAAAATGATATGATACACATGCTTATAATTAGGATGACTGTCTTCCTTCAGACTGCCATGGAACAAGTTAACTAATATGTCAAGAATTATTATTGAACTTAAAACACTTCTAAGGTCAATTTCTCACTACCTTAGTGAACATTTTGTAGTGAGATTATATTACCTAGAGTGTCATTTTTTCGTATATATTTTTGGTGGATTTCAGGCGCTGCACAAGCAGAAAATAATGCCTCATGTTTAGGTCTGCTTACTAACTGCAAATGATTAATTTAGTGAAAATTTAAAGGTTTTAGATAATCTTCTTATTCTCCAGAGTCTCTCCATAACTCTAAACACTCCCAGCCTCTTTTTTTTTTCTTTTTCTTTTTAGAAAGTGAAACCCAGGTTCTCAAAATGATGCTTTTCAACAAGTTTGCTCTTGGGATTCTTATTTCTGCTCCTGTTATCTGCCACTGAAATAAGACATGATCCGGGATGGCTTGAATTTAATATCATCCTTCTCAAATTAAAAATAAAATAATTATTTTTAAGAGTGGCATTTTCCGTCACACCAGAAGCTTCATGGCATCTTAAAATGTAAATTGCCGCGAAGCAACACAAAGGAGAAAGGGAAGATTTTGAAGGCAATCGCACTGATCACTTAATTCACTCGCTGCATATCCACTTGGCATAAGGTAATTAGAGTGCCACACTGCTGTAAAGACGGAAAGCTTAGGGTCCCATTCTGACTCACCCAGACGATAATACATGATTAGAAGTCAGTGACAGATCACAACTGCTGAATGACCCACCAAGGTCTTATCAAGGGCAAATCGCATAATTAGCATGCACTTCGCTGGCAGAGGAGTACAGAGCTATTGTTCCCGCACAATCAAATTAGCCCCGCCAATGAGGTCAGTGTTCTGTGACCTCAGAGACATTTCATGTTTTATTCCCTCTCCTTCACACACACACACACATACACACACACACACACGCACACGTGCACATGCATGCACATACACACATGCACACACACATGCCATGTGCACACATGCATACCCAACTTAAACTGAACCTAAGTTTTATGGACATGAAGAACATATTTTGAAGAGACATTTTTGAAGTACACTCCATTGACTGTTTAGTTCATCGTATGAAGAATGAGGAAAGCAGCTAATGTCGTCTGACCTGGGGGACATGTACGTAATGGAGCTACTTCGACATAAATTCAAGCATCTAGTGAGGCTTGGATCTCACATGCTTTGCTCTTACTACATTGGCAGCATCTCCTGTGTTCTAATGAAGTCTTTATTTGAGCTGTGAGTTGTTCCTTCCAGTAACCAAAGTGACCCAGATGATTTGTCCAGTTCGCCTCTACCTTTCTGCATTTTCTTGGAGCACCGTGTATCTCTGGGCCTCTCACTTTATCTCAGGAAAGACCAGGTTTTGGAAATTGCTGAGCCCCTCATAGCACGGCACTATTTCACATCCAGTGTGCCCCAACTGTGCCAACAGATGCCAAGAGGTACAGCTATTACAGGGGTCCAGGGCTTTCCTTGCTGTGTGACGTGTTGATCTGTGGTCTCCTTTTCATTTTTAGGAAGGTGGATTCAGGGAAGCCAACTGCCCACCTGAAAGTCTCTTTTCCATTTTTTCTACATACTTCATCATGCGATGCTTGGTGTTGAGCAGGGCCTTGTGTTGCCCTTGCCCTGTGGTCCCCATCATCCTGCTGTGCCCTTTCAGAACCAGGTATCGCCCTCATCCACACTCCTGGATCCCGTCCTGCCGACTTGACCTTCTCCTGAACTTGCTACCAGTTCTTTTGAACATATTTCCATCTCATCAAAAGCTCAGTTTTGAATCCTGTAAGGAGGATAATGAAGATATTTCATTTTTTTAAGAACTAATTTCAAATTTTCCTTCTCTGAATCTTGCCCAAATGTGATTCACAATTTACTACTATCAAGATAAGGCTCACGCGAGCTGAGATTTTATGACATTTTCAGAAACATCATGTCCAAATTTTAGTGCTAATGAGAAGTCTGGGGAATATTGATTTGCACAAAGGGAGGGGCTCTGGCTTGGGGCTCTTGTTGGAAGGAAAGGTGCTGCAGGAGTTGTGGGGTGCTCCAGCTTCATGGTGCAATCAAGAGACAATGGGCTGACTATAAGATGACTTGAGTCTAGTATGGACTCTAAACTTGGCCATGGACCTTTTGCTGTTGGCCTGCATGTCTTTTCTGTAAAATGACTAGATTTGGCAAGCATCTGTGTCTGATTCCTCCCAGCAATAATATTCTGTATGGCTGAGCTGAACATTAAAACTTTTGCCCATCCCTAGTTCTATGTACTGATCAAACGCAGCGCCAGTGTTCACAGCACAGCTCTGACCACTGTGACTGATAGAGATCCTCAAGGAAGAGAGGCCAGGAAGTACGTGTGTCGTGTGCAGGATTTCATCTCCCCCCTTGCTGACACATGCACCTACTGTAATTAAACACTAAGGAAGGGGAGGAGCCCAGGAGAGCACCACTAACTTATGTTTAAATAACATATTTCCTCAGTGTCACTGAGCAAGCGGGTTCAGACGATATATCTTTACAGCTGAGCACGGTGCCCCTGTACTTCCAATTTTGTTGTTGTTGTTGTTGTTGGATAAATGAAGGTTTTTGGTTGGCTTTTGAATCTGAGCTCCATAGATTCTTTTGAGAAAAGGAAATTTAGAGTGAAATTTATTAGTACAGAGTCCTCCAAGAAAATTTATTTTTAAAGTGTATTTCACTTATTATACATACCTTGGCCATTTATGCTATATGCAGAGATGAGAATTTTTTTATTCTATAACAAAAAGATAAAATTTTAAGGTCTTGCTGGTTGTACAAACACAGGGACATTTAGCTTCAACGAGAATTACTATTGTCTGTCTATAGGATAGTAGCAGTATTTACTGTGTCACAAAGTTCCTGGAAACATCGTATATACAATGATTATGATAAGCTATTCCATCCTCCTGGTATTTAGCCTTCATGGTAACTTCTTTTTGATGAAAAAATATGG
Source organism: Petromus typicus (assembly GCA_004026965.1). Lineage (NCBI taxonomy): Eukaryota > Metazoa > Chordata > Mammalia > Rodentia > Petromuridae > Petromus > Petromus typicus. The sequence continues at coordinate 92,418 of PVIR01001026.1, read as the reverse complement.
AGAATTATGCACAAAGGAGCAGTTTTTATACTTGTAATGGAAATATTAAAAAGAAACCTATTTTTACAAATTGTCTATCTAATAGAGATTTTACAGCATCTGTAAAATACAGACAATGCATCTTCTAGTTCTGCATTTGCTGCAAGGGTGTGTGCCAATTTGCATAAGGTGTATATTTTTATATGTGTGCTCTGTGCATGTTATATGTGTCACATATAAATATAAATCGTGGTACTCAAAACCTCAGGGGAAGCCCCCCATCTTGGTCTTCCAGTGCACACTGTGAAAGTCCCCTAACAAACAGGATTAAAATTCACTCCTTTCAACCATCGCAGGCATTTATTCCTTCCTTTTCATTGAGCTACATTTGTCTGATTTAACAAGATAAGATTTGAGTGCTGATGCAGCCCGTTGTTAATGTAGCAGCCGCATCCACCATACCATCGACACTCGGCATCAGAGGGATGCATAAATCAGGTATTCAAAAAAAATTAGATATGCAGCACACCAGTTTTATAGTCCCAGCCTCAGAAATTGAAATGGCCCAGATTAATGTATTATATCTTACACACTGTCCGAGTGAATCAACTTTAATATATTGAACAGATTCGCAGAACAAGACTTTGTTATCTAAGGAGCACTCGGAAGAAGGAATTGACCTGAGGATTTGATTTGGTTCAGGTAGTTCATGTTGTACAGCAGCATTTGAATAGTTTCACATAAAAATAAAATTTGTATTCGAAATATTTCCCATCATTTCTGGGCTCATCCGCACAGCAGCTTTGTCGAGGGCCAGTATTACAGAAACAATGTCCAGCCAAGATATGATTTTAACCTTTGCTTCTGACATGGCAAAACAATATAATTGTAATTTTAATGTAAGCTGCTGTTTCGCAACAAGGCAGCTTGTATGCGCTGACTTTGACTAGTTTGGATTTTGACTGGAAATGAAATGCCCATTGAATTGCTCATACAATAGAAGAACCACGATGTGTAGCATTTTGTTCCCAGAGGCTGGGTCAGGGCTGAAGCTGCTCTGTGAAGAAGCTGTGTTTTTGTAACATTAGATGCCATTCCAAAGAAAGATGGGCTTGGACTCAGAGCAGGGTTGTGAGGACAGTAGCTCTTTTCTTTGCCAGGCTGGGATAGCCATGGTGAAGAAATTGTTTGGGGATTTGAAGCCAGGGACAATGTGATCTTTCCCCTGACTGGCTGGAAGAAGGGAAGACTGAGAAGAAAAACAAACACTGAAGTGTAGAGAGAAACAGTCTACATTTGGGGGGATATTTGAGGGGATTCTGGGAAGGAGTTTCCTTCTGCCATGCCTCTTTTCTGTTTCAAATGTGCCTGTGTTCTGGAAGGGATCCTTCGAGTAACCACAAGAACTGCCAGCTGTCCCCTACTCCAGGTGACAAGAAGGAGCCTGAAAATTCTGCCGTACAGATCTTGGCTGTGCCAGCCTTGTGAACCACCACTCTCTGTAACTTCCCCACCCAGAGATGGCATTCTGCACGCTTAGCGCATTTGACAGAACAAACGCTTCCTGTTATGGTGATTTTCTCACTGAACTCAAAGTCTCTACTGATGATGTGTTTGAAATGAGAGACAGGCAGAAACGATCATTGAACTGAAGACAGTGACTAGATATGTAGCGATTCGTTCTTGTTTTTTGAAGATATTTGTAAAATAAGAAAACAATAAAAAAATTAAGTTTTGTCTGAAGATGGTACTCTGCTTTTGTCAGCATGGGTAACAGTCATTTTGCTATTTCCTGGCTAATCCTGCTTGTTTTCCTATCTTTGGTTTATTTGAGGCCTGTGGGTCCAAAGGATCTAAACTGGTAGTAACAACTACAGGTTCATGTAGTCAGTCTCACAGGTAGATCCCAAGGTCCCTGTTTTCTGTGGCTAGTGGAGTATGGGATGGACATGTCTGACATCATGTTGACATCTATTCCTATTGCTCTTTTCACGTGCCTGAGGATCTATACCCTCCAGAGGCCACGGTTGAAGTCATTATTGATGGGGAATCAAACCTCAGTCCTCCATCCCTCTTACTCTGTGAGCCAAACCCAGGCTGGCGGCCCACAGCCTCGATGTGTCCTACAGTGCTTGCCCTTGCTATGGTGTCTCCTGTTACTGATTTAAGCCTTTTCCTTCCAATATAAATCCAGGCTGCTTCTCGTAAGTATATCCTCCTTCAGAGCATAGTTCTTCCTTACAGTAGGTTTTCATTGGGTATCCCTGGATGTCAGTTACTCACTCACCATGTAGGTGTTTGTGACTGCTTCCCCTGGGCTGGGCAGTGTGCTAAGTTCCAGGGACATAGTTGTAAACCTTCCAGTGCCCCAGTCTCACGGTGCTTCTGCTTTCTGGTAGGAGAAGCGTTAACTCCTATCAATGAGCTGAGTGAATCTGCCTCTTGTCTGACCACATGAGATCCAGAAAAAAGACTGCTGGAGGTGTCCTAACCTAATACACACCATCTCGTGTGGAGATAATGAACATATCAGTTCAGTGATGGGATTTGACAGGACCTAAGCTGGCTTGCAGTTTGAAAGCTGTTGCTCAGACAAAACTTGAGTACTGTTCGGTAGAAGATAATAGTTGCTGTGATGACACCGAAATGACAGTCATCACATCCCATTCACAACAGTGTCAGATGTTGCATGTGTGCTTTTCAGGTCTTATACCATCCAGGTGGAGCAAGTTCCTTTATTTGGTGTCAGAATGGTCTGTGGCCAGCAGTCTTTTTCTTTAGAACTTTAGGCCCTTCGATGTGACTCCACCACGTTACTTGCCCCCTCACTCTGTTAAAAAAGCAGACATGAGAGCAGGCAGTTTGATCCTAGTCCTTCTCCTCTTCCTGAGTGAGGGATGAATGCCACATCTGTGATCACAGTGTCATTGTCAAGCACAGCCCTGGCCTCATCTGTGTCCTTCGTACTGTGGGCGTCACATGGCTTTCATGTCCAGGATACTAAAGAGACACGCTTCCTTGCAGCAGGCCCACCTGGCTGGTGATGGCTCGGAATGTGTTCTTACAGAATCTGCCTTGGAGAGAGTGCAGACTCTGAGTACGTTTTGGAAAAGTGTAAAAAGAAAAGTGCTGGCATTTCTACTAGTTTGACTGTTAATTTTATCAAGGAATTACAAATAAAATGATAGCTGCAAATACTCCCACTACCATTTCTCTAGTTTTATTTTAAATGGTATGTTCCTTTTGACTTCTTTACTGTTCTCAGTTAGCATTATTTTTCTAAATCAGGGTTCATAAGTCTTTTAGGTAGTACATATGTTATATATTTTGTACATCTTTGAAATTGTTCGATAAATCATGGCTGGTAGAATTTTCTGGAATTATTAAAGACTTAAAGGAAGAGAAAAAGAAAAGACAAAGGAAAACTGTGACACAGGAGAAAATGGAAATTTCTGTCGCAGTGCCATTCTGAAGTTGAGGGTGGGTTTTGATTTGTAGCTTACTTGAGCTGACTACAGGCAAAGATTATACGTCTTGTACTCTTCCCACTTTATACATAGGCAAACAGACGCCCAGAAGGTTCAGTGTGTCCACGTTTACAAGGCTAATGGGTGAAAGCCAAGATCCCAGGCCCAGCTTCCATGCTGTCTTCATTGCATTGCTCTGCTTCTGAAGTGGCCAGACTCTCCAGCAGGTAGGTATCACCTGACTGTGCAGCTGAAGGGTGCATCTGTGGTTGGGAACTGGTCCAGGTACACATTCCAGGAAAACTGGACTCTGGTATATTGCAAGGTGAGTGTTGCTTGAGGTGCTTTCCTTTTCTGTCCACTCTTTGCCAAGGACTTGAGCCTTTCTGAAACCCATACCTGCGCCTAGCCTGAGTCCAGGTTTGGGAATCCTTGGTGGCATTACTCTCCCCAAGACTGAAAGCTGACTTTTGAATTAAAATACTGAGCTTCCATTTGGCTGTTTTGGATTCTGAGCTACCTGGTGATACAAATGCCACAGAGACATGAGCCTACATCATTTCTAAACTAGATTTGGTTTGGTTGTTATTCACATAGAAATATGACATTTATGTTGTCTTAACTAATCTGAAAGGCAGCTAGAAGGTGAAGCCCATGTCTGATGATAATAATACAAACAGCTACCATATAATGAATATTTTCTGTGTGCAAGGTACCAAGCCTAACATGTATCACTGAAGTTTTATTAAGCAATGTGATAGCCCATTTTCCAGGTGAAGAAACTGAGGCACTTGGCATCACATAACTTGCACAAAATTATAGTGCTAAGAAGCAGGAGGCAAGATTAAAATCTGAACTATTTGGCACAACTTCACTTCCTTGCCCGGGTGACCACTGGCTAGTTTTACGTATAAAACAAAGGGCCCTGTCACTTTTGGAGATATTCAAAAATCCATCCAAGCCAATTAAGAGACAAGGAAGCCATCTCCATTCAAGGAGTTTCTTTGAGCAAAGCTAAGCTTATCTTTGATTTAATTATTTACATTCTACAATAGCCACTCATATTCATTTCATCCAGTTTCACCAGAGCATGGTACAACAGCTTATTGTTTATTCATTCCCCCCTTACTAGGCCTTTAGACATCTCTCACAGTACGTTCTGGCCTTAAGATTACCAAATAAGTCAACTTTTTTTTTTTTTTTTTTTTTTTGAGACAGGGTCTCGATTTGTAGTTCAGGCTGGCCCTAAGCTCACAATGCAGCTCAAGGAGCCTTGAACTCACAGCAGTCCTCCTGCCTCTGCCTCCCTTGTGATGGGATTACAGGCATGAGTCACCATACCCTGCATTATTATATGTGGTTACCAGGAATTTGGAACCTTGAGCTTGCAAGGCAGGCACTGGAACCACTGAGCTAAATTCCTGGCAAGCAGATAAGTCGATTTCTTACAAAGCATACAGAGTTAAATGGTTTTAGAGCAGTGTCTCAAACAGCTCATTATGGGAGCTTGTACTGGATTTGATAGGGCTCCTAAAGGAGGGTGTTTGGACTGTGACTTGGGATGTTCATTGCTCATCGCACCTGCTCAGGTTGCTTCAGGTGTACTGACCTAAACAGCTGGCTTTGCTCTTAGGCACCCTTTAAAAATGGTGCTGTGCTGGTGCGAAGCCTGCTGAGCAGCGTCATGCACAGATGGCTTTGGAGAGCCTCACCGTACCCATGCCGTGGACTCCCATTACACCTCCTGTGCTCTGGTTCTCAGTCCATGTGAGACACAACAAGGCCGTGTATTTACTATATGTCTTATTTATTAACTATCTTTAAGAAGAGGACTATAAGGACCTGAGACAGACTAAAACTCCCTGGGAAGTGCTCTCAGAAGCAATCCTATTGACACAAGTATGGAAACATGACACAAGTAGAAAACTCAGCCAAACATCCAAATTTGTGACCTCCAACATGTAGACGCAGGTATCACGGGAACACAGCCATACTGTTTTTTGATCAGTGGTTCACAGAGGGTAGAGTGGTCTGGATACAGAGTTGTGTATGTTTTGCTTTCTGAGAGTGAAAAGTTTATTTTCCTCAGAACTTAGTGATGCAAGGGTCTTGGGAAATTAATCTAAATACTTCTTTATCCAGTGAATCCGAGTGAAGATTTATTCCACCAGCCACTCACATTGCTAACTACAAAGGTGGCATTGAGAAAAGTTTTCCACCCTCTGTTTAATGCTATCTAAAGTTATGTAATGCTGGATTGCATATTTTGAGGTAAGAAGGAGAATGTTCTACCTTAGACATTGAGTTGATTCTTCTGTTTCCAAATATAGATGTGATTATTTGTCTTAAAAATTTTTTCTCATTGCTGGGACAAAAACACAGACAATTCATAAGTGAAAGGAGGAAAGGTTTATTTTAGCTCCATAGTTTGTAGAGGCTTCATCCTTTTTTGGCTGGCTGAGGCAGAGGAGAAAGAGTTCATGGCAGGGCAGGCAGGAAGCAGTAAGCAGTGAGCCTTCCTTTCTCTTTTACCCCATCCAGGTTACAAGCTTAGTGGATGATGCCACTCATACCTAGGGTGGGCCTTCCCTTTATCCATATTCAGAACTATGCTAAAACAATCAATAGACTAATGCAATTACCACACGCCCTTCATCCAGCCATGGATCGAGGCATCCCCCAAAGCCCCTCCTGTGAGCACATGAGGAAACTCTGGGGGGCATTTTAGATACAAAACAAAGACAAATATAGGTAAGATTTGCAACATAATTTGATCTATGGTCAGGATAAGCCTATGTATATTTTGAAGCAGTCTTTACACAGGCTTGAGAGAGGGAATAAAGAGCTATAGGATACCATCCCAAGCTTTAAGTTTGTGCATTGAAAGTAATCATTTCTATAAACCTAATATTTCACAGAAAATAACTCAGCCGAAAAAGAATCAGGCCTTGAGTCAAACAGATCATGAATGTGTGCAGCTGTCCTCGAAAGACAACATTTTCATGGAATATGTATAGCAAAGAATTATGAAAATATTTGACGAATGCAAGTCATTGTTTTCTTAGCATAGAAAAGTAAGTATGTAATAATGGAAGGAGGAGGTAAATGATATAGTGGCTGTACTGACAAGCACAAGTCACACCAATGTAAATTAAACAGTAAATTTTTCAAGTGGCAGAAAATTATGACTAAAGTATATGATTAGTGAGAAATATGGGAAAGGCTAACAATTAAGAGGGTATATGCAAACTCATAAAAAAGAAGACAAGAGTAACTTTATGAATGTTGTCATTTTTAAAGACAGTTTTAAAGGGTTCCTGTTTTAGAAAATGTCCGCCTATAGATGCCATCATACTTTAAAAACAAATGTGAATGACTGTCTCTAATGCTAACAAAAGTCATCAATATTTGTTGCAACCTCAAAGTTATAGCTTTTTAAAAAGCTGTTATGAAAGAAATGAAAGCATTTATGACCCTGTCCCTGCCATGTCAAAATGGAGTTTGTGGGGCCTGCAGGAGGCCTCAGGCCCCTGGTCCTCAGATCTTCCCCTTTGGCAGATCTCTCACGTCTTCCTTCTCCTCGTGCATGGAGGGCACTGCCACCACCACGCTCCAGCACTGAGCACAGATTGCTGCCCAGCTCCTTGGAGAGGGTCCAGTGCATTTGTTGGGAACTGAAAAGTTTTGGAGCCAGCACGAGGACTTTCTGGTACACAGAGTGTTGGCTGGAAATGTAGTGAGTATTAAATGGGATGTTAATTTTCATGAATATTGTCCCCATGGCTGTAGCTTGTGGTCACTGAGCAATTTAGCAATCACCATGTGGTCTGTTGGACACACAGCCTGGGTGAAGTTCAAAAATTAACAGCTAGTCAGTGGGGAGAAGGCCAGAACTCAAATTCATATGTATTTTCACATTTTTTTCTGTTTTCTTTCTAATTCTCTTCATCTACCCACCTCAAGGGATGGTTTCTTCTTTATTAAAACTTTCGGTGTCACCATATGCCTAAGATCCATAGGTGCCTCCTATGGCCTCTCATATTTTTAGCTCTTTAATTTTAGCTCTTGACTGTCAGACTTGTATTCTTGCTGTGAAATTTATAATTCAGTGATTCATTGCCAATTCACTCTTTGCCTCACCATGTAAGGTGTATCGCACCATTAATTCCAAGAACACTTACGTTTGCATCCTTGGTCTGCTTAGCTTCATACTTTGGGGCAAACCAAGAGAGTTTGTTGAAACTCAGGCAGTCACAACCTGGTTAGAGCAGATATTCTTAGACAAAGACATCAGAAACAATAACCCCTTCCTTTATATGAATATCACCTTATCTTTTGATGCTTCTTTTTATATATGTAATGACCTTAAGAGCTTTCACAATACTGAGTGAGATGTCTATGTCAGGAACTCTACTGTAGTCTCTTTACACAACCCTGCAGTTACTCATAGTGAAAGGGGATTGTCCTAGGTCACACAGTACGGATCAAAAGACTAATTTCCCACCTCTGAAGTCCCGCCCTTCATTACGTCAGCCTTACTCTATACAGATAACTAAGCAATGCCATGAAGAATATATCATGAAGACTTCATGAAGAAGTCTGTCCATGATTTATTTTTCAAGATCTTTAACAACTATAACAAGTCAAATTCCCTTGCTCATTCATTTGTATTCCAAAAGGGTTCCCTGAACCTAGGAGAAGGAATGGACATATCCCATATGTTCTAGAAGCTTTGTGAGATATACGAACGTGAGGGTTCCTCATGGGGGCACCCAGAACAAGAGGTGCAACATGCAAATGGTGTCTGACATGTTGCTGATGAGAGTTTGCCGCATTGTCTGCTGTGTGAAAAGGAACTATTTAAAGGGGTCACTTCCGCAGGCCTTACAGTTCAATCACCACTCACACCAGAACAAAGAAAACAAACTTTCACTGTTTTCCCACCCTAGTTCAAAGAATTGATGCTCAGGCATATGCTATTGCTTTTGGGGAGTTAAAAAATAGGTGAGTCTAAAACAAACTTCTAGAGCTTTATCAATAAATTATGTTATTTATCTGACCTCGAGATAATTATGCATATAATTAATTATTCTGTGCTAATATATTTTATAACATATTTATACCTTCTATATTTATTCAAAACATATTCATTTATGTGTAGCAAATACAGTAGCATTAAATTTTCATTTAATGTTGTCAGAAAATAAAATTGTTCTAATACATGAAATAGGCTTCCTTACTATTTTGATAGAATTATCTATGCACTGTTTTGTAGACTTTTACTTCAGAAGATAAAGACCAATATAAAGCTCATTTAGTCCTCCCTGAAAGACTTATAGTAATATAATTAGAGTTTATTTGTTCTTTTTTTCTTACATTCTTAGTTATAAAGTATTTAGATATTTTTAAGGTTTTTTTTGGAGACAGGGTCTCGCTTTGTAGTTCTGGCTGGCCCTGAGCTCAGCTTCAAATTCACAGCAATCCTCCTGCCTCTGCCTCCCGAGTGCTGGGATTATAGGCATGAGCTCCTATGCCTGGCACTGTGGTGTGTGGTACTGATTGATGGTTGGTGTGAGTCCCCATACCTGGTATTATTGTATGTGGTTACCGGGGATCGAATCCAAGATCTTGAACTTGCAAGGCAAGTGCTAGAATCGTTGAGCTAAATCCCCAGCCCATAATTTAGAAATTTTTAAGATACTCTCTTTACTATATTGCATCTAATCTCTTTTTAGAAAACCCGTCTAATGTCTGAATTGTAAGTTCTTTCTTTCTTTTTCTTTCTTTCTTTCTTTCTTTCTTTCTTTCTTTCTTTCTTTCTTTCTTTCTTTCTCTCTCTCTCTCTCTCTCTCTTTCTTTCTTTCTTTCTTTCTTTCTCTCCTTCCTTCCTTTCCTTTTTGATGGTACTGGGGATTGAGCCCAGGACATTCATGCCAAACTATATCCTCAGGAGTTTATTTTGTTGTTGTTGTTGTGTTTTATTTTGATACAGTGCCGCTCTAAGTCATATGATTGTCTAGTCTGGACTCAAGTTTAACTCTGTTTGTGACTTAGCCTCCAAGAGTGCTAGGATTTCAAGCTTGTGCCACATAATTCTGCTTGTTTTTATTTTCTTTAATTATAGCATTTGATTATATATATATATATATATATATATATATATATATATATATATATATATATATAATTTAAAGTACAAGTTAATAGGCTTTGAACAAATTATTGGAGAAGGGTTATTGTATAGCATATTATTCCTGAAATGCTAATCCCTGGGCCCAATCTTTTCAACTTTCTCTTTGGTTTCTAGGGTAGAATATAAAGGATAGAGGTTGTGTAATAAGTGAAGTGTTATTATCTATTAAAAAACAAAGAAGTACATGTGAATGCTTTAAATCTTAGTAGGATTAGCAATGTTTAGTTTCGGATGACCGAGGGATAACCATGGAGTGCTCCTGGCTGTACAAATGAGGGGAGTGTTTTGATTTTTGTTTGTCAAGGAGGAATCTATAAAAGGACATTGCCTCTTTAACAGAGGCTCTGGCTTGCATTCCTGGGAGCTTCACAGCTTTCCTTCGTAAAGCAGCATGAAAGAGTTGATTTTCATTTTATGTTGTGCTTGTGAGGCATTAGCATGATGTTCTAACACTTGTAAATGAATATAGCTCTTGCCTAATCTGTCATTTTAATGCCTTATAGATTTTATTTCACTCGATGTTGTACCAGATTCTCAATAATAATAATCAACTGCTTTGTTGTTCTCTTGCAGAAATTAAATTTCTGCAGTGAGTGTGCAACTAATAAAAGATGTTGCTTGAGGAAACAAAAAATAAATATGATGAATCATAAAAGTTGGGGGAGGGAGAAGGGAACTTGCTCCTAGATGAAAGACAATTACTGAACAGTGGTGAATATGGCTGATTCTCATCGTGTCAACAGCTTAATAACCTTCACAAAGTCTTTAGCCACGGTACTTATGTCTGAGCATTAACCTTGTGGACTTGGTGTTTTCCACAATTTCATTTAGAAGCATTAAAATAAAAGGTGATGTAGTAAAATAGCTATTCTTTTTACTTTGCACCCTGCTTAAGTTTGCTCATTGTTGCCATTTTGCACTCACACATACCTTTTATCTTTTTCACTGTCACAAGCCATCCAGAAGAGCAGCATTAAAGGCAGCGGTGTGGGACTGGGAGTATTGGCAAAGACTGTAAAGTGGAAAATAAACAATCCGTCTCTCATCATGCTGCAAGAACACAGCATTCATAGCAGTAAGATGACAGTCAGTGGCAAGCAACTAATTGGTCACGAGCTTTGGAGGAAATATATTTTTCTAGACCTTTGTCATTTGCCATGTACTTTAAACTGTGAAAATAAAATACCAGGTTGAAGAGTTGGCTCTAACCTGCAAAAAAAAAAGAAAGAAAGAAAATGAAGAGTTAAGGCTCCAAGGCTGGGAAGGTACTTTGGAGACTGAAAAGTTGGAGGTAACCACTGCTAGGCAATGATTTGGCTTCCTGGTATAAAATGAGTAGACCCCACTGTGCACAGGTAGTGAGTGGTTTCAACACCCAACATGTGATGAGTGTTTGTGTATCACATAGCTTCCACCTGGAAGTGAATTCAGTGGATGACCAAGTCTTCATTCATGCCATTCTTTCTTCCTTGTTTGTCTATCTTGGAAATGTGAACAGTGCCAAGCTGCAGAAAAGCAAAAGGAAACATGTTCATTGAATCAGCAGAGACAGAAACCTGACAAAATAAGTGTTCCCCAAGGAAAAGAAAGTCACTGTGAGAGGGCAGACGTGTACAGGGATGTAGCTACAATTTCAGTATCATATTCATTTTTTTTAATATTAAAAGTAAGGGCCTTAAGACATAGTCATATTCACTTATGCATGTAGATCTCTGTCCCAAATCTGGATACATTATGTGGTGAAAAGAGGGTGGACAAGCACCAAAATAAGCTTTTTCTTATTGTGCTAAATATCCACATAGTGTTCACATTCACACAGCTTGGCTGAATGACAACTTGGTGTGCATAGACACTTAGAGCTGGAAAAAAGATATTTTAAAGGGAATCACTAATGGGTTGTCTGAGTCCACGTAAATGTGGTGTCCAAGAACTGTGGGATCGCTTAAAATTCTATAGATTAGCTGCTTTATAAATTTACCTCTTGCGGCGATGTTGGTGGACCTTGCATCGGCTGGTGGTGGTTGGATATGAGTGCAAACAACCCTTGGAATCAAACCCCTGACCCCTCACTCTATGTGCATTTCACTGAGGACAGAGCTGGCTTTGCTCAGATTCACCGAGAGGTGCAAAACCAGATGGAATCTGAAAATCACTTAATCATGTAAACTGAAGAAAAAGAAAAAAAAATAATGATTTTTCGAGGAAACTTAGGACCTAGTTGTTCACGAAATATCTGAATAGGGAAAGATTGATTAAAAATAGCTCTTTAGAGTCTATTGTTTTCATTTCATACTTTTAATTAGAACAAAAATCATCCTAGAATTTCAAATGATATCTCTGCATCCATATGATTTCATTTCCCTTTTTAAAAACAAATATATAACATAGAGTTGGCCTGAATGTGTATCTTTGTATTTCTATCTTTCTATTTCTACTCTATGAGTACAATTAACCCCCCTTCTTTCTTTTCTTGACCCTCTTCACTTTTCAGAAGAAATAATATGTGATTTTCTAGGGATCTGCACTGAGTGATGCTTGTGGTAAAACGAGAACATGCCCTTAACTGTGGCACACAGGGAGCATGAGTCGCTGACCTCGGGCTCAATTGCTGCCTTGGCAACCCGTCCTCACAAGCATCTGCCTCTGCAGGCTGTTCCCACGCGTGAACAGGCCTGGCACTGTGACGGAGGCAGAGTGGCTGTGGAGAGGCACCATCCTCTGATGGGTGGAGTTAGTGCTCACACTGCATGGTGGCCTTGCCTTACTTTCCCTTGGAAATGCAGAGTGAGTTCAAAGTCCTGTGCTTCATCTCCCTTCTCCCGTTGCCCTGGATCAACTTGCAAGGTGGTCTGAAAGCTCATCTAGCCTCTCCTTTCTTCTTCTCCATTTTCCTCTACAGGCAGGTACTCTAATCAGTTTTGTGCACATTCACTTTCTTCTTGGCATCCACTTTTTGTGGGATCTTAAAATTACTATTGTAGCAATGGAATACAATTCTTTTTTTTGACATTCACCATAGGCCAAGTAGGTGCTACTACATAGTCATTTAATTATCTCAAATCCCAAGAGAGAAAGATTGTAATTTTATGGAAGGGAAAGCAGTCTGAGAGATAAAATCTGTTTGGTACTATAGTGTGAAGTTACTACTTGGAGATTGTTCCGCGCTACTCCAGATCGCATGGTCTCCACCACTAAACTAGAGCCCTTTGCAGCAAATGGAATGGACACTTCCCTCAGAACCCTATCAACAGTAATCACTGTGTTTGATTGTTTTCTCTTGAATGTGACTATGATTGAAATATAAAGGGATCTGCATAATCAAGAGTCCTATATCTGTGTCTGGAGACCATGACCTAAAATTCGTGCTTTTATCCTAGAAAGAATTTAGAATTGATGTGCTCATGGGACCCTACTACCCCAAGTGCCTGAGTATCTGTAGTCCAGACATCTACTCAATTTCTCAGCCTCCAGGAGTGAGGGAACCATTCTGCTTCTAGCTTTGTGTGTCTCTCCTACCACCTGTGACTTTAGTATTGTTAGTGAAGTCATGGGGGTCAGAGCTGAGGTTTTTAAGAAAATGAGAAAAATAAATGTTCCTCTTTCAAGGTTTCTGTTTGACAATGTTTGCTAGACAAAGTAGAATTTTCACTGCATAAGTCCTTAGCTCAAGAGCTCCACTCAGTCAGCAGTTATTTTATGTGCTTTTTATTCAGCCTTTCTTGTTTAGAAAAAGGAAAAAAAGAAATTTATCCACTCAAAGTGAGCTTTTTGCTAAACTTGTGTCATTCCCTTGTTTGTCATGTTAATTACATCCCAAACAACCCCTTTTCAGAGAATGCTGCAGTCCAGCTCTAAAGCCCTATCAGATGTACAATGGCTTTTAAAGTGCACTGGATTTTTATGTAATAATGAACTTAGTATTATATTTATCTCTAAATAAATGCATGTTTTGCTCCTTTGTGTACAGGCTCATTCATATACTTAGTGACCTATTATGGCAAGATATTTAATCTCTTACTCCTTAGGTATGTAATTCAGATAATAATATTTCCATTTGTAGTTATTATTAGAGTGTACTTTGTGCCAGGAATTTCATCTAGATGAATGTTTGTTAAGTAATTAAACAGATCTGCCCAGTTAATTTTTGGTGATGCAACTTGACAATTTCACCATTGTCATATTCAGGAAACTATACAAAGGAAGAATTTATTTGAAGGCTCCTTGGCTGGACAAAATTTGTGAATTCAGAGACCTTTACAAAGCAGTTTCTCCAGAAATGGCAGAATCTATATGTTCTCAATTACGTGAATGTAACAGGTGCTCAGTGAATGTCACAAAAGCGTAAAGGAAAAGAGAAGAGGGAGTTTGGTATAGAATGAGGCTGGCTCTCAAGTCAAAACCTTCAAGCCTCATAAATGAAAGTCAATCCTTCAACTCGTTTTCTATTAATAGAGGACTAATTACTCAAGTGTTCCTGAAATTTCCCTTAGTATCAAGCATGAGATTCCATATTACAAAAACACTTGAGTGTTACATAAATTAAAAAGTCACTACAATTATTCTGTATAGAAGTAGGGTGGTAATGACCATTTCTCATTGTTCAGAATATTCCTGTTTATCTGAAATAAAGTTATACCCATCTTTCTTCATGGTCTACTGGTTTTTAAATTCCAACAACCAAAACAATACCAACAAGCATGCAAAGTATATACAGAGAACTCAAATGTTAAGTGCTAAGAGGATGGTCCAATGTTTTTCAAGATAAATGTATTCTGTGGTAGGCAGGACAGTATATCTTTTGTTACATCAACCTGATAACTGACTTGAGCATATAATCCTATTTGTCTTAAATAAAGCATTATACTCATTTTGAAGGTAGAGATGTTGACCTGGGTCCTAAGCTGATGATGTTCATTGGTTTCATCTTGGTCTCAGAGGTATGTAAAAATACAAGGTATGAGAGAAAAACACAGTGAGTATTTAAATTTTAAAAATAATTACAGAGAAATATATATTCCCATTAATCACCCTGAAAATATACTCCCTTGCTTCAAACACACTTATCACATAATTCTTACCACTTCCTGAAGAAGTTCTGAAAGTTCTCTGTCATGCAAGTCTTTGTGTCATCAGAATTTCCTTAGTGTCCTGAATAAGTTGAAATCATTTACCCTTTGAGGGCATTTTGACATTGAAAAAGCCAGATCCAGTGAGTAAGGTGAAGGGGACACACCATAATGTTTTCATTTCATAGAAATTGCCATAAACATTAGGAACAGATTCAGGACATCATAGCATCCATGAAAAGACATTCAGGAAAGATTTCTAGAACTACTTTAGAAATTTGGATGTGTGTTCAAAGTGAAGGAGAGGATTATAAGGGCAATGAATGTCAGTATATCTTAGGTAGTTTTTTTTTTATTAATTAGCAGTATTTTTATGTAATCATTCACCTTATTGTGTGATCACATCATATACTTGGGTCTAAAATAGACTTTTATGTACAATAGAATTAGCTAAGGTGAACTTTGTAAAGCCTCTTTGATTACTTTTATATAAAATGGAATGTGATCAAACCCAAAGATTGCTTAATGATGGTGAGTATTAATTAAACACAAATGTGTAGCGTCCTTGATCAGTCTTCAGTATGGATCTGGGAAAGTCTATGGCAGAAACAAATTTATTTTCCTTATCACCACTACTGCATTATAATTGTGTCTTATAACATTGGTATATGTAGATCTATCGTATTTCCTACTACTAGATCATCAAGTCAGCAAAAAATACCTGTTTTGTTTTGAGCAGTAGAAATACAAAGAAAAAGGAAACAAACAAACAAACAAACAAACAAAAAACATTGCCAGTCACAAGAGGCGTACTAGTGGCAAATGTGCAGATTTCATTAAGTATTAAATTAGTATGGCTTAAGAGTTTGGAAATAAGGGGGGGGGGATGGAAAAGATGGGAGAGGAAGGGACTAGAAAAGAAGAAGAATCAAAATATATTGTGTAAAAGTACAAGTTCCCTATGATGAATGACATATATATATATATATACATATATATATATATACATATATATACATGTATATATATATATATATATATATCTGAAATGTACCACTAAAACTTGATTAATTAAAAATAAATAAATTTGTATGGTTTAGTGTACTAGTCTCCAAAGTGAGGAATTAAAGGATTGGAAAATTCGTATTTTATATTAGAATACAAGAAAATAGTGGAACATATACTTCAAAATAGGAAATTTTTTTAATGTTGAATATGTGGATTGCACATACCATTTTCCAAAAATATATGCTAAATTACTGCAGTGAAAGGGAGATAGAGGTTTTTAAAACAAATATTACATCAGTTAACACTTTTTACTCTGTGAATATCAGTAAAGAATTGTTGAATGAAAGCCCGTATCTCAGGTTAGTAAATCTTACTTTCCCAAATACACTGAACTCCCTCGCTGTCTTTTTGCCCACTTATCTCATTTCAGCTACCTCTTACTTCAGTGGTTATCCTGCCTCAGAGAGCTATATATCTCACAGGTTTTTTTTTTTTCACCACACCTCTCTCTTTTCCACTGAGCTCTTGTTTAGCTATTCAGTCAAATAGAATGGAATTGTCTCCCTTGATTATATTTCAGATAATATTTTCATTAGATAATAACTAGCAAATTTGAGATGATTCTTCTTGGCTCCCTAGTGTGCACATTATGAACCCAATGCTATGTACCCATTTGTAGTCGGCCTCCATATCAATGGACGAGTGCATCAAGACAACCTCTCCAGTTCAGTTGAAACTAGAAAATGGAGTCCTGGTTTACCCTCTAATCTCTTCCCTTCAAGGTTCTTGCCCTATCAAGTAGGCTAAATACTATTTTGAGGTGATATATCAAGATTTCTCAGCCTCATTCTTATTGACATTCTTTGCTGTTGTGGGGCTATTCACCACACTGTAGGATACTTAACATCATCTCTACTCTGTACTCATTAAATGTCAGTAGCATTTCTATTCCCTCCACTACTTGTGATAAATATAAGTGTCTTCAGATACTGCTAAATGTTCCCCAAGGAATGGAACTGTCCCTAGTTGAAAAACCACTGGGCCAGAATTAAATAGTACCAGACATTTTTTGAGAGTATAGAACAATTCAGCAAATAGTGAATTAACCTTGTAATGAGTTCAAAAGTAATATGAATATCAGAAATGTGAATAGTCAAAAATGATTTATTTGAGAGGTTAGTGTCAGTTCCTCAATTCCAATCTGCCATGTTAATCACTGTGGTTTAGCATTGTAACTAATAATTGAAAGCTTTACTTCCGTTGCATCTTGTTTGGCCATGAGGGATAAAGATTCTGAGGAGTCAGGTAGGAAGTGGTCCAAAGCATAAGCCTGAGGATCCAGAGATGAAATAACAAATCAGTGAGGGACGATTAAGAACATGTTTTCTGAATAATCCCATAAATCAAGGCTATTAGCAAATTCTGAGGCTCATGACATTGGGAGGAGAGCCCAGGAACAACCAACAAAAAGTAGCATAGTAAAAGAGATGACCTTTCTGACCTCACTATTGAAGTTTGCCTCAAACTCACTTTCTCAGCGTATTAGTAGAGTGCATGTTTTCTAAATGAGCCAGCTAATTTTCCTAAGAAAATCTCCCCCATATTCATTTTGGGCAGTATTTAAATCTTCAAATACAAATTCAGTGAAGAAAAGATTCAATTACACATGAGTTGAACATAGGAATAGATCAACTGACCAACATTTCTCCTTTCTCATGAAAACTAATGGAGAAACAACCCACCCATCCCAATGGGCTAGCAATTCATTTGCTGGATTTATGTCATACGGAGAATTATTGGTAATCCAAGATACCTTAAGAGAAGCTTGGGTCAAAACTGTCAATTAGGTGGAGAAATTATGTACAAAATTAGGATTTCAGAGACCCAGGTCTTTTGGCAGATAGCTAGGTCCTGAAGCCCTTTGAAATCAGAATATAGTATAATGACCCTCTGGGGTAAACCTTCCCATTAAATTTGCAATTCTTCAATGTTTTATACTGTCCAGGCAGCAAATGAATTAAGACTTTCTTTTGTAAAATGTGTTTTCTTCCTACCTGGCTTAAATTCTGATTCCAGTTCTTCTATAAACTGCAAATGGAAAGATGCAAGTCCTGTACCATCAATAATTTGTTTCTGAAATTTAAAAATGGTTATAGCCTATCCTTTGTTGGTATACGGTACACATACAGATGAATGATTTATTAAATAGAAATTGTTTTTAAAAGAACAAAGTTTCTGTGTGTCTGCAAAAGCACATGCATTAGGATAAAAATATATAATAATACAAAGACCTTTTGAATATTGCATGCATAAAGAATGTACATTTGAAGTTATACCCTATATAGATACAGATATATGAAATATTTTTCTATTTATAGAAACTGGATACATAGATTTAAAACCTTTTGAATATTGGCTTTTGTGAAATTGGTAGGTCATCATCACCAGTTTATGTACAAAGTCAAAATGTATTTCAGGAACTGCTTATAATGAATTGTGATTCACTTGAAATAAATTTATAGGAAGCCGATTAAATCGCTTCTTCTTTTTTTTTTTTTTTGTTCAAACTACAAAATATCCTAAACATCATTTTTCTAATTCATTGGTGTGTCAGATCTGTATAAACAAGTTTAAATGTTAAAAAAGTAAAGAATACTAATCAAGAGACACAAGACATCCACTGCTTAATAAATCTTGCCTTCAATTTATTTGTCTAGTATTACAAAGGCAGAGGAGATATCAATTAATATAGGCAAAGAGGACCCATAATTTATAATTAACTGGCAAGTGGTTTGTAACAAACAGCAGCACTGAGTCTAATAGCCGGTAGAAAAATAACTAGTGTTGATTTGTCCCTCGGCAAATTAATAGAGTGCTTATCAATGACAGGGTTACATAAAACTGCTAAATAAATAATCATCAGTGAGTTCGAGTGAAGCAGATCTTTAACAAGCTTAATCTGAACCTCTTGACATCTGCAGACTATGAAGAGATTAAACGGTGAGAAAGAGAAGATGCACTGTGCATGTTGTCGGGCTGCTCGGTAACTACACGATCATGTTCTTATGTAATGAGAAATAAAGAAACATTTTTATTGTGAAATTGCATTGAAAAATGATTTGCATTATAATTAGAATGAAAATTATAAAAGATACATCAAGGACATGCCAAATTGGGATTCACCAGATGAGAATTTCACTACATCTCTTAACAATGAAAACATATAATTTTAGTCATTTTGATGTAGTTTTGCTCATTGGCTTCACTTTTATTACTCACCTTTGTACATGCCAGGTATTCCTACTCCTGTGTCACCACAGCTGCATCTAGGAGCTTATTTTTGATTATTATGTTTCTGTTACAGAAGAAAATTAATCACAGCCCTATATGTTAAATGGACATTTCCACTCTCCTTCTTATCCACCTCCACCTCTGTGATAGGTCCTAAGCTTCCCAACGCATCCTCTCCCATCAGTCATGTATCATATCCTGCGTCCTTTCTCTTGCTGGGATCTCCACAATACTTCAGGTCTTACTTTTAAAATTTTCCCTTGTTTTTAGGTATATTAACATTGCAGTTCCACCTATTTTTTCCTATGTATGCCAGTGAATAAATTCACCAATGCCTTTTATATTTATATTTTTAATAGAGTCTGATTATATATATATATGGCTTCCTACAAGTTTATTTCAAGCAACTCACAATTCACTGTAAGCCATTCCTAAACTGCATTTCAACTCTGTGCTTTGAACTGGTGATGACAGCCTCCCAATTATGCAAGAACTAATATTCAAATGGTTTTAAATGTGTGCATCCAATTTCTATAAATAAACTGTTGTTACATACATACACACACACACACACACACACACACACACACACACACACAGTCACTCACCAAATGAGGAAATGCTTCAAATGTTAAATAAATACCTGGTATCAAGAATGATAATGTAGATGTTATGTGTGAGACAAATAAGACATCTTAGTGTATCTGTGCTACTATACCAATATGCCTGACACCAGGTAATTTATGAAGAACAGGAACTTATTTTCTCACCATTCTGAAGGTTAAAATATCACACGTTGGCAGATGTAGTGTCTGTTGAGAAGGTATTTCTGATTTCAACAGGGCATCTCATAGGCTGCCTCCCCTGGGAGGAATGGAGGCTGTGTCCAGACATGGCAGCAGGGGAGAAAACCAAGGAAGGGATCAAAGATAAGTGAAGACTAGTCCTTAGCTGTCACTTATACAAGGAGCCTCCCCCTCCCCCGTGACCACTGCCTACCACAAGCTTAGACTCCTCAAATGTTGCACAAGAGAATAAGTTTCAAAAGAAGTGTTGAGAGGGACACATTCAAGCTGTAGTGCACAGAATATGGTGGTAGAAAGTCATGGGTTGTGCTCAGTCTCCTAGTGTTTTGCCTGAAGATAAAACACATGTTTATTATATTGGCACATTCTTTGGGATGGGAGTAGCCCTCAGTAGGGACTCCCCATTAAAGTGGTACATTTCACATCATAACCTTCCTGAGATTTTGTAATAGTCTTGGTGGTCAGAGGAATAATGACCCCCTCAGAGGTTCTGCACCCTAATCGTCAGAACCTTGAGTATGTTGCATTACTTGGCAAAGAGAAGTTAAAATTGTGGATAGGATTAATGTGGCTAATCAGCGGACTTTACAATGGGGAGATTGTTGTGAATTATGGCAGTGATTCCAATGTACCACAAAGTCTTTAAAATGGAACAGGAGGACAGAAAAGAAAGTCCAAGGAATTCAGTTTGAGAAGGACTTGGCACATTATTGCTGATTTTGAAGATGGAGAAGTTGGTTGTGAATCGAGAAACGCAGGTAGGCTCTCAACGCTGACAAAAGCCAGCATATGCATTTGCTGTAGGTCCTTCAGAAGGGATACAGTCCTTCCAACACCTTGGTTTGAACCCAGTGACACTTGTGTTGAATGTCCAGGCAAACATTTCACTGAGCTAGACCTCTGCTATTTGTCACACTTCTAACTTCAGAACTGAAAGGGAATGAACTTGTATTTAGAAATTTGTTGCATCAGAATCAGAAACCTAGTACAGCTTTCAGCTTTTCCACTTTTGGCTTATTTCTCTTCCATCTATTTTCCACAATTTCCCTCAGGATTATCTTGGAAAATATTGACCTGGATGTGACACATTGTATGCTACATCTGCTCATGTTTTACCATGTTGATTAGGTTCACAATGCATTGTTTTATCTTGGCGTTCAAGGCTCTACATTATCTGCCCTCAGTTTCCAGCTTGGAGGCTTATGTAAACCCCTGCATCTTTCCCTTCCCAACATGCCATAAGAATATATTCTATATGTAAAATATCTCAAAATACATAAAGAATGATTAGCTTAATTGCAGTTTCTGGAAAATACCACTAACTTTTATGGTAGTTAAGTGCTTGTCGATTCTGATTAGTTTGTGTGGTAAATTCATCCCCATGGTTTCTTCCTGGCGTATCTACCAGCTGTAATGTTTATCAGTCCAGGGATGACTTTCATGGATAGTTGTACTTCTACTGTTGCTCTGTGCTTGACTCAGTATGGTAAAGGCCAACTGACAGTTCTAAATGTTTTCTGAATGTTAATTAATTTATTCCTCATAAACAATCCCATGAGAAAAGAGATTACCATTTCCACTTTAGGGCTGCTGAGATTGAAACACAAGAAAGTTAAATACATTTTCGGGGTGTTATTATAAAAGGGACTGATTTCCCAATTTCTATCTCAGTGGATCTGCTGTTTGTGTATACAAAGGCTATTGATTTTTGAGCATTGACCTTGTACCCAGCTACACTACTAAATTTGGTGATTAAGTCTAGCAGTTTTTAATTGAGTTTTTAGATTCCTCTAGATAGAGTATCATGTCATCAGCAAACAATGACAATTTAACTTCTTCTTTTCCTATCTTTATTCTTTTTATTTCTTTCTCTTGCCTAATTGTGAGAGGTGGAGGTGAAAACAACATTGAGATTTCATCTCACTCCACAAAGAATGGTTGTTATCCCAGAATTATCCAGCAACGAATGTTGGTGAGGTTGTGGAGAAAAAGGAACCCTTATCCACCGTTGGTGGGAGTATAGACTCGTACAGCCTCTGTGGAAATCAATATGGAGATTCCTCAAAAAGCTAGGATTGGAGGTCCCATTTGATCTGGCCGTTGCTCTCCTAGATATATACACAGAAGAATTAAAAGATTCATATCACAGCAACTTATGTGCAGCTCAACTTGTGTTTGATAAATCTTTTAAACAAGCAGAATGTCCATCAAAGAATGGAGTATTATTCTGCCATTAAAAATGATAAGATTGAGTCATTCATACTCAAATGGATATACCTTGAGGACATCCTCATAAGGGAAATCATTAGGTCATAAATGTATAAATACGTATCTTTTCTCTAATATGAGAAAATAAAGATGTAAATGAGTTATAGTATGTATAGTTGATATTGTGAAATAGAAAGCATTTAAAAGGAAACAGGGTGTAGGGATAAATAATGAAGGGGAAAAGAATGTAATCATAATAAAAAAGGGAACAAATCTTATGCATATAGAGAGTGGGGGGTTGTAGAGCGGGTTAGAGAAGGGAAAAAATGAGAATCAAGTCATGTCAAATTCTGGTACAAACTGTCAATATTGAATGTGATCATGATGTGTATTCATAATATATCAATAAAGATTTGAATTTTTTTAAAAAAAGAAAGTTAAATACAGTCCCTACTTACAAAGAAGATCAGAATTGGAGTTGAAATTCAATCTCAAGGAGTCAAACTGTACAATCTGAGAATCTGTTCTCTATTCAGTACTTAATACTTCACTACGCAGTCAACCAGAATTAAATTGTGTCTTATACTGGTACAAATCCCAATTTTGGAGTGCAATCATGATGCGCATGTGTAATGTACCAATAAAGATTTCAATAAAAAAGTTTTTATTTATGTCCATAGGGATTTCTAATTTCTACTTTTGGTTTTACTATTGGGATAATATTGGCTTCATAAAATGAGGTGGGAAGTTTTCCTTCATCTCAGAAATTTATGAAAGATTTTTTGTGAAATTGGTAGTATTTTTCTTATTCTTTATATATTTGAAAAATTCACCAGTGAGGCAATTTGGTTTTGAATTTTCCTTCTGAGAAAGTTAAAAGCTTCAAAATCTATTTTTTAAAATATAAAATAAGGTTATTCAAGTTATTTATTTCTTTGTGAGTGTGTTTTGATAGTTTATTTCTTTAAGGAAATTTTTCACTTCATGTAAGTTGTTGAATTTATTGACCCAAGGTTTTATGTAGTGCTGCCTTATCTTTTAAATATCTTTAATAGTATTAATGATGGCAAATTGAAACTGGCAATTTGTGATTCCTCATTTTTACTAATTAGACTTGCTGAAAACATCAGTTTTATCAGTGTCTTTCAAAGAACTTTAAAAATTTTTTTCTGTTCTTTTTCTATTGTCTTATTATTTCTACACTGATAATTTTTCTTTTCTTTTTTTATTTAATTTATTGTTCATGTGGTTATTGTTTTTATTTTTTATGGTAGAAACCTCACTGACCTAAAATTTTTCCTCTTTTCCAATATAGGCATTTTCTAATAATAAAGGCCCCTTGGCAATTGCAGTAGTTCTTAACTGAATTCCACAAATTTGGATGTACTCTATTATAATTTTCATTCAGTTAAATAATTTTTTAGTTTCTCTTTTGATTTGTTTTTTTTAATCTGGTTTATCTAGAATATATTAAAACTTAAAAAGTTTAGGGAACTTTTCATAAATCCTTTTGTTTTGATTTTTTATTTAATGTTCTGAGAACACTTTTCAATACTTGAATTCTTTTAAATTTGTTTAATATATGTTTAAATTAAATTTTTAATTTGTTTAATATATGTTTTTTTTTTTTTTTTTTTTTTTTTTTAGGTTTTTTGAGACAGGGTCTTGCTTTTGTGGTTCAGGCTGGCCCTGAACTCAGCCTCAAACTCACATCACAGCAATCCTCCTGCCTCTGCCTCCCGAGTGCTGGGATTACAGGCGTGAGCCACCACGCCCGGCACTGTGGTATGTGGTACTGGTTGCTGCTGGGTAAGTCTCCACGCCCAGTATTGTATGTGGTTTTACCAGGGAATCGAACCCGGGCCCTTGCGCTTGCAAGACAGGCGCCAGAATCACTGAGCTAACTCCCCGGCCCCCTGTTTAATATATGTTTGATATTAGACTATGGTCGAGTTTGATGTATATTTGAAACTAATATGTATTATAATATTTATAGATGTTTCTTTCATCTCTATTAATGCCATTGTTAGGTCTCTATGTACTGATGTTTTGTTTAATTATCAAGAGATACTGAAATTTTAGATCATGCTTATGAATTTGTCTGTTTTCAAGTGTTCCAGGTTTCTTTGATGTTCCTTCTTGGGAGCATAAACATGTAAGGTATTTATGTCTGCTTCATGAAGCTCCCCTTGGATCTTTATGATATGACCTTCTTTATACCTGTTAATCTATTTGCTGCAGTATGTACTTTGTCTGATATCCATACAGTCAGTCTAGCTTTGTGTGTGTATGTGTGTGAGAATTAAAATAAGACATCTTTATTTTTCATTCTTTTATTTTTAAAGTGTCTTTTTATAGTTTAGGTGTTTCTTGTACGTGACATTAGCTATTCTTTTAAAAATCAAATCTGAAAATATTTGCCCTTTATAGGGAATCTGCATCAGTTTCACCTCATAGTCCTTATACTGCATTTTTCAAATATTTTTCTTATATATATTTCGTAAACATACACCATAGAGTTATTTTTGTTATCCTTTCAAAAATTAATATAATAAGGAAGGCATCTTGAATATTTCCTCATTTCCTACCATTTCCAGGACTCTTTTTTTCTTTGTAGATACCCATATTTCCATTTGGTACCAACCTATTATTTTACTTTCTTCTGTAGAACTTTCTTTAACATTTTTCTTATGCACATCTGCAGATCAGCTTTTGTATATCAGAAAGTAAATTTCATTTCACTTTCATTTTTGAAGAGTTTTTTCTTTCAATATAGAAATCTAGGTTAACAGGATTTCTGTTTGCTTTTGAAATTTCCTTTGAGTATTGTAATGACGCTGCTCTGCTACCTTTTTCTGTATATTATGTTTTAAAGAGAAATCCACTGTTATTCTTAACTATATTCATCTGTATGAACTGTAGCATTTTGTTTTGTTTTCGATCGCTAGTTTGAGCAATTTGATTATGATATGTCTTTGGGTATCTTTTCTTTATATTTCTTGTACTTCTCTTATTGAGATTTTTGATGTTGTGCTTCATTTTTTGTCAAATCTGAGAAGTTTTCAGCCATTATTTATTAAATTTTTTGCCTTACTTCCTTTCTATGCTTATAGATCCCTGATTACATTTATATTAGGAAAATGGAAGTTGTGCTTTCTGCTTCTTGATATTTTCAGTGTTTTCATTACTTTATTTTAGCTAGTGTCTAAGGCTATGTCTTCAAATTTACCTTTATTTTCTTTTATAATGACGAATATGCTGTTAATCTTATCCAGGTTACTTTTCAGTTATAAAAGTTTGATATTAGTCTTTTTATCATTAATAAATATCTCGTCTTCCCTTTTTTAAACAGAATACTTGTAACTATTATAATGCTCTTGCCTTCCATTACTAATACCTTTATCTACTTTGGATCAGTTTTAATGGATTTTTTTCTGCTCATTAAAGTTGTTTGCTCCAATTATTTACATGTCTGTAATTTCTGGCATTGGTTTTACCTAATGGGTACTTACTATTTTTCACTTTCAAGAATATTTTTGAGTGTTGTTCTGGAAAAACCACTGAGTTACAAAAAAATGTAACTTTAGAGGGTCTTCGATGATTTTTAAAGGTAGCTCAGAACAGTATTTGATCTGGTACTAGTTATTTACCCCTGAAGGAGGAAACTTCTGTGTACTCTTTAAAATGGCCAGGGAATTGTGATGCTTACAACTCTCTTTGGAGGGAACAGATCCTCTCTCCAGCTCTGTGTGGGCACTTCATAGTGTTTTTTTGTTTTGTTTTGTTTATCTTTTAGTACAGTTCTTGGCCTAATGATAAGTACCTTTGATGTAAGGAGAATAGATATAACTCACAAGCCTGCAAGATGTCTGAAACTTGAGTTTGTGTTCTTTAAAATCAAAGAAATCAAAGGTTCATTCCAGGAACAACAGAGATTAAGAGTAGGAAAAGTTTATTGAGAAAAAGATACCTTTTGTCTAAGAGAGACAGAAAGAGGAGCTGAAAGTGGGTGGCCTGTCCACTTTGTCTTTCAAAGGCATTTTATGTGCCAGAACTACGAAGTGTGTTCAAGGTGAGACCAAACTGTAAGAACCAGTGGAAAATCACAAAATGGGCATGAAGTGGGACATAACCATGATCAACCAGTAAGATAGAAGTACAGTTAGCCAGGTATTGTTGATTAGAGGATCAAACAGAAAACAAATCATGTAAAAGGAATTTTTGGAAAGGAAATGGGGTAGGGAAATTGATGTCGATTTAGAGTACCAATTACTATTATTCATCTCTAGGGGAAATAGGTAAGTGTAGTACCTCTTCTTTATGTATAATACTAACCAGCGAATGTGCCTCAATTATTTTACTGAAAGGCCCAGCTTTGTCTAACTACCTTAAAATAATTGCTAACTAATTTAGCTATCTCAATTGTTTCACCACAGGCCTGTGCTAATAAGTATTCTTAAGTACTCAAAGGTGCTCCTCTTTAGGGCTTCAAGGTTCCTTCTTGAGCAGCCCTCTTTCCTCTGATTTCCCATCTTGGGGACTAGCCGTCTTTGTCTCCTCCACTGAAGTTGAAGATTTGGCAGGACTCCTCCTGGTTTCCCATTTGTTTTACAGATCAAAAACCCAAAGCCTATCTTATGACTATTGTAGGATTAACGCTACTTATTTCCCTTTTTTAAGAGACCTTTGCCCTATGTTGCCTGTTATCTAGTACTTTGAAAACCATTATTATTTTCTGTTTTTGAGTTATTTTTCATGCAGAGGCTTATATGTGGCCCATATTCCCCCATTGTGGTCAGAAACAAAATCACACTAACATTCTAGGACCTACCAAAATTGAAATTTTGTTTTGATCAATTCTGCGGGGCCAGAGACTTTCAAGACCCATATGTATTTACAATTGGCACATATGAATAATGACAGAAAACTTGAGTGGAACCATTTTAATAGTTTTCACACATTTGGGAAGGTCAGCTACATTGTATAGCCCCCAGTATAGCACTATCTATAGTAAAAGCTGCATTTGGACCATTTCCATGTTAGGCTCCACTAATAAAAAGTTACACCAGAAAATGGTCAGAGGTATTTCTTAGCAGACAAATGACTTACATCTGAAATATAAACAACTAAATCAGAGGCTCAAAAAATTATATACAAAGTTTGGAGGACCTGGTGAGACGTTTTACTATGTACACACAAACTTAACTTTTGTCAAGTTTTTATCAACTACTGCTTTAAATTCTCAGGCCTGACATTTCACAGGAGGATCATTTGCCTTTTAAATGTGTCACTCAGTTTTGTATGACTGATCTGCTGAGCCTAGGACCAAACATTTTTAATAAAAGTTTCAGCAATTACAAAAGACAGCATTAAGTCCTCACACCATGTTTTGAAAGGCTTTACAATGTGAACATTGAAATGGATGTCAGATTTGAGAAAAGGGAAGAAAATTACTTTTTTTATTTTTGGCTCAGAATTAATGTTTCTACCTCAGGGCTGTGGAACTGTGTTCCCTCTCATTTCTAAACGTGCTGCTCTTCCAGGTTTATAGAGCTCAGGACTCACAGGCCTGGACAGTCCAAAGGAAGATCAGAACACAGCAATGATCAGCAAAGATTGTTGCCCTGGATTGCTTCTCTGAATGCTTTATGGTCCTTTTAAGCTTCCTTACAGCTCTAGTGCTGGGAATTTCTAGGAATTTCTTGCTTTAATCTTCTTGAACTAGTCCTCTTAGTACATAAGATAGCTTCTTTATTTTCCTCTGTGCTGGTGCTGTTTTCCATGAGTGAATCCTGCAAGTGGCTATAAAAATAAGTTCTTGTGGCCCCTAACTGGAGAGGTTCATATCCCCCATGCCTGGGTTCTAGCACACCACTGTATTCACAAGAGCACTCGTTGAGGTGCTCACCACTTGAACTGCCCCGCCCCCCCTACATTGATCTCAGCATATACTGGTATTGAGACTCTTCCTGTGCTTTGAAAAGGAGGTTCCAAATATTGTCCAAGATGAAGATATTAGATGTTGTTGTTCCAAACTGCTCAGATTGAAACTGAAACAATTTAGTGAAGCTTGACGTGACCCCAGACTTTGTCTTGTCCTCTCCTGTGGCAGTCATTCCACAGCAGAATTCAAAGGAAGTCATATTTGAGCTTGTACATGAAGATCAAATAAGAGAACGTTAGATGTAGCTACCCAAGTATTAAAAAAAGGAAAAACATTACTATATGACTAAATAGGATAACCTGGTCAGGTGAAAACAGCTTCTAATATCTCTCCTTAGAAAATGAGCTCTTCCTTTGATGTAGCTCAGTGCCCCAGCGTATGGACCTATGCTCTGACTCTTCCAACCACAGGTCTTGGTTTTTTTTCCCCCAGAAAGACATGGATTCCTCACATGAATATAGTGGAAAAGACTTGAACTTTTTGTCATTAAAACCTACCTAAATGTGTCTGAGTTCTCCACAAATGTGTTTCTGGCTCAAATGAAACCAGCACTGCTCTTTAAGCACATAGCTCAACCTTATCTCTCTCTCTCTCTCTCTCTCTCTCTCTCTATATATATATATATATATATATATATATTTTTTTTTTTTTTGAGACATGGTCTGGCTTTGTAGTTCAGTCTGGCACTGAGCTCAGCCTCTAGCTCACATTACAGCAATCTTCCTGCCTTTGCCTACCAAGTGCTGGGATTACAGGTGTGAGCCACAATACCTGGCACTGTGGTATGTGGTACTGATTGCCGCTGGGCATGAGTCTCCATGCCCAATATTGTATGTGGTTATGGGGGATCAAACCTGGGCCCTTGCACTTGCAAGACAGGTGCCAGAACCACTAAGCTAAATCCCTGGCCAAAAATTATTAACTACTAATAGATTTCAAGTAGCAGTGAAATGATGCAGCTCCACGTGTAGGGGGATGAAGCAGCTGGAAAACCCCTCAGAATCTCAGACCTTTTTAGGACAAGGACTGAGTGGCAGTGGGTATCTCAGTACTTGAAACTTGTGAAATATGCAAGGTGTGTGTGTGTGTGTGTGTGTGTGTGTGTGTGTGTGTATACTATGAGCATATGTATATGTCCAAATACTGTATCAAAGACAGAATGATGCACCAATAAAGTAGATACAAAGCTTTAATTGACCAATATGTTTCTAGGATCTCTTGGAGTATTTTCATTTTCTGTGTGTGTCAAAACGTATTTCCTTGAATGATAGCAAAAACTGCTTTCCTTTTGTTGAATGTGTTTCTGGTTGTCCTCATAGGCCTTTGTATAATTGGCAACATGTTCCAAATGGGGATGGGGCCTAGAAGATGTCAGGAGAACTTATCACTGACCATCTTTGTTGGCACCAACATGACACCACCCTGAAGGTTAGCCAGGGTTAACCTTCTCTGTGGTTTTCATCTCACACTCCCATAACATTTCGATGGGTCTATTTAGATGTGTATTTTTTAAAGTAGCTTTTGTTTACATCCAGTCTGTAACTGGACTGGAGACTCTGAGAACCTGATATATTGGATAAAACCCAGGGGATTAAAGCAAAGAGAATCATCAAGTGTCTATAAGAATGCTGGTGTTTTGTTCAAATAGTACCTTTCATTTGAACTGAATCTTGGTCTCGTTTTCTCTGTTTTCCATGTACATGGCCTTTTTGCATTAATGGTTCACTTCTGAATACCAGAAGATTGTGTGGCACTCTTGAAGGAATTAAATTGCATGCACAGCTACCGAACAGTTCATGTAGCTGCCCTTTGTCACTGTGTTTCTATTTGAGTAGAGCTGTGTATTGTCCTGGGCTCACTCCATTATGCTCTCTCTCAGGAGGCAAAGTTCTCCCACATTCTAGAAAACACTCCATTTTTGTTTTGCATTAGCTGAGTGCTACACATTAAACTAATAATTATAAGCTTTTATTATTTTTTTAGTCTTGAAGAAAGTTGTACTTCTTATCCTGAGACTATTTCAGTTAAATTGTTCTACTGGACCGATATCAATATAATGCTTTTATAACAAATATGGTTTATATATTGATAAAAATTTGGTGGCTTCTATGTAATAATTTAGATACCTAAAAACATTATACCACAACTTAAAAACATTGTCATGATATCGGTTTTGTAACAAATTCTGATGGCTATTCCTTCACCAATTTCTCTGAAAATACCCTTCTTATTTCTAGTCCTATATTCACTTGTAATTTCCTTGATACTATATTTTTATTTCCTTTTAATGAAGAGGCTACAGGGAAAACACACTGTTCAAATCCAAATTATAATTTGAAATATATTAAAATAATCTGCATTTCCTGAATACATACTGCTATTTTAGACAAATGCTAACTAAATCTTATGAAATATTTTAATAAATAATCAACTAAATATTAGCACTTATGAGCATGACACATGGGTCATTTTTTTCCTCAGTAACTATTATATTGAAATTAGAGGAAGAGATCCACATTATTAGTATCCTTTGCAGGTACGCTGTTTCACCAGAGGATCAGAAGTGAGTTTTGAATAAAGTTAACAACATATCCCAGAACAGTATGAAAGCCTCGTTTGTTGGAGATTGGACAGTTACATCTTCCATAATGAACATCAGCAATCCCAAATCACATCACCAACAGAGGGAAAAAAAGGGAAAGAAAGGAAGGAAATGAGCTGAGCTATTGTTTCCCAGCTCTATTCTTTGATGGCTGAGTTGTCCTATCTGTGTTCGAGGGCTCTAATATCTGGCACATCATTTACTAGTATCAACATCATCTGGTCTTGTACACATAGCCATAATACTGGACACTGGATACCTAAATGTGGTGTCTCCAACATCTTGTCGGGGCTGGAGTTATCACCAAAGTGTTGGCAATAGGCTACAGTGTTAGATATAAAGTCAAACTCCCTCACTTAGGAAGGAAATATAAAATGATTTTTTTTTAAATTGCAGAAATCTTCTTGAAAGCATGCAAAGTGAAAAAGGGCAAGCACTCTAAAAAAGAGTGAAAAAAGTAATAAGTGAGGATGCTGAGGTAGAGAAAGTTGGCAGCTGAAACAGACCCAGCAGCTCTCTGCTGCAAAGGACTTCAGGGAGCATCAGGAGACAAGGATGAGTCACATGCTGGCATTTTCTGCTTCCTCTCTCCTGCCTACTCACACCACGACTCCAAATCAATCTCCAAAAAAGAAAAGATTTCACTGTGTTGGATGCAGAATAGTGTGTTTTTACCTAAACTATTTCCCATCTTCTCAATCAACTAATTACATAATAGGAACCACACACTGGAGAGCATTGGTACACCACCACTAAGAGTCTGGAAATGATTGGTCCTTATGCAAACAACAAGGCAGGTTGCAGTCCCGTGCGGGAGTGGAAAATGCAGGAAAAGTCTTCTGCGCTGGTCTTTGGCCACGTGCCGTGCCTGTGCCAGTGTGCTTGCTGACTTGACCATGGCACTGCCCAATGTTTCAGTTAGAAGACTGAGTGAACCTTGAACTCTCCTCAATTACATCGGGGTACATAAATCCTATTTACTTAATGTTGTCTTGGAGTTCTTTTCATATTCTCAATACACATTGTTAAGGAGTTTTCTCCAGTGTCTCCATTCTAAGCTTTCTCTCTGTGGCATAGAGGCTCCTCTAAGCCCGTCAGTAAAAGCCAACTCTGGGGTCGACAAAGCTGTGTAGTTGGCTCCTCTTACACGTGCCTATCAGCCTCGGAATGCCGATATGTGCTTGAGGTAAGAGAGCTTTAAAAACCTTTGTTGACATTGGTCTAAGATCTCTCTGTCTGAGGTACTATCAGGGAATTTGCAGGGCATTCATCAAAATCAAGCTGATGCAAGCATGAATACTCACAAGAAAGAGCCCTTTTATGCTGAAAACTGCTGAAGGCTGGAAATGGGGCTAATTTATTTAAATTACCCCTCCAAGTGTCAAGCCCCACACTTTCTGGAAGGAGCTGACAACTGTGGGTTAAAAAAAGTTTTCTCAAATTTATAAATAAATTAGCAATGGTAGAAAGTTAACCTGGGGAAATCAGAGTAACAGGAAAGTAATCGCCATTGATGTTGATGCAGATGTAGAAAAATACAGTTTCTGCTATTAAGCTTTTAAATGTCAGCAAATGGCAGTTTAGTAGATCATTTGCTAATAATGATTAAATTTCTCATTAAAATGTTTCCTTCATTATTCTTCAGGTAAAAATGTGTAATTCAATGATTGTTACATCAATTACACTTAAAAAGCTCATTAAAATACTGAAATATTATCTCTCATAGTCAGAGTACTTTAAGAGTACTGTACTAATTATAAAAGAAATAAACTCATAATAGCACCATTTGAACTGATGCCTTATAAATTCTTAATGTAAAGCTAACATGTAAAGTTTAAATCAAATATATAGATCCAATAAAACAAAACCTTTTTAATCTTGTTTTACCTTCAGAAGAACTCTGATGATTGTAATTAAATAATGCATGATATAATAAAGATCTAGAGTGTGTGATTATTTCTTTGGCAATTGAATATTGGTGCTTTTTATTTATGTAAGCAATGTATCACAGGCAATATGCATCAAACATTAAAATATTGATACAATTACACCTAGACTGCCGAACCAATAAAAAAAAAATCTGTGACATGACTCTGCTGATGATAGTAGGACAGTCTGAAATCATTTTTAAATTTTAATACTCTAATGTGCTGGGTTATGCTAATTTCTCTAAGAAATAATGCCTTCAAGATTCAGTGCTGTGTTTTTGTTTTGTTTTGTTTTGAGTGTGAACAAATCCATCTTTGCTCAGCATGGCTAACTAGAGATCATTTCTGTACAGATGTAATTTTTTTTTAAGAAGGAGAAACAACAGTAAGATTTGGGCTGTTTGTTTTTAAGTGTATTTATTCATAATAATCTTTCTCTAATATTTTCACTAAGTTAAACAGCTCTTCTAAGCATTGAAATGCTATTAATCCTTAAGTCCTTTCTCAAGAGAGTAAAGGAAGTTTTCATTGTGGTTCTTTGAGTATTAAATATCTGGCAAGTGACCACGTAGGCTCTGAGCCTGGCCAGGAAGTCCCTGATGGAAGCAATAGATGAC
Source organism: Petromus typicus (assembly GCA_004026965.1). NCBI lineage: Eukaryota > Metazoa > Chordata > Mammalia > Rodentia > Petromuridae > Petromus > Petromus typicus. The sequence continues at coordinate 59,309 of PVIR01001026.1, read as the reverse complement.
AGAAATTTCTGCCATCTGCACACCTGGTCTTCAGTGTTATGTGACCCATTTTCTCATCTTTAAAAATGAACCAAAAATACATTCATTCTGTATACCAAAGAGTAATTTAATACATCATTATGGGCTTAAAAACAGCAGCAGAAAGAGACTTTATGTTAATTTGGCTGCTGAAATGTGAGTCTGATTCTAGGGACCTTCTTGTTTGCTTCTAAAAGTTTCTTAGAATCCTGCCCTGAGTAGAGGAGATATTTTCTGTTTTCCTCCATGGAAGCAGTAGTATTATAGAAGGATACAGAGATGAAGAACATGACAGTTGTACAAGGAACCCAAATGAAAAGGCAACTATCACTTTCATATTTATAAAAGAGGTGTCCAAACCCTGAGAAGTAAAGGGATCACACCACTCTGTCTTCTCTTGACCAAATCTCAAATGGAAGCGGGATCTATGGGACTGGCACTGTTGTCAGACCTCCTCTTGGTGACCCTTCCCTGAGTGGCCAGGGAGCTGAATATCCAGATCCCTAAGCAAGAGGTGCCTAATAGCTGTATTTTCCAGAGGGGTGTGGGGTAATATGGAATTCTGAAAGAAATGAGCATTGTTGAGTCTGTAAGCAGAATACTGACACTTTAGCCTCTGAAGAACTCAGAGTTGTACACTAGGACAAATAACTGTGTCAGTCCCATCTTCACCTGTCCTTTAGCTAAGTAGAGTTCCCCCTTTAGCAATGTCAAGCGTATGTGTGCCCTCTTTTCCTGTATGAATAAGGAGTAATGGCTGGCAATGATACAGCACAGTTGATCATCATGAATGTCTATAGGATGTCATATTTATGCTGTTCTATTTAGCTTAAATCTTACTCAGGTTCTAATAGCAAACACTCCAGTTGCAACGGGCTGGCTCTGCAAAGCATCTGCTCTATTCAGATAAATATGACCAATGTGTTTGAAGGGCAAAGCTTCAATACCAAAGGTCTGCCATTTCATGTGGAGATGCAGACCTTGTGCAGCATAAATAACAAAGGGGAAAGGAATCATTTACTAATTGATTAATTTCCTTGTAAATGAATTACAGACTGTGGAGTGCAGGTTAGATGTGTGCAGAAGACATTACTGTTTCATTTCTCCTTTGAGTTTGCACGTACACATAGTGATGAGCCCTTGTCAACACCAGGTGGGAGGACATAGTGAAGATGCACTTTCAGTACATGACAACTTCTTTATGGGACACAGGTATGACCTGTTCACAGTCGTGTGTGTGTAGGCATACACAAAGAACAAAACATTACATTTTATTCACAGCACTCCTCTAGGTGAGTGGTTCTGCAGAGGATGAAGAAGTTTTATTTCTTTAATCATTAGGTGTTTTTATTTGTCTTTATTTTAAATGAGCAGAGTCACACTGGATAGCAGTCTTTTGTGAACTAAAATCACCAAGGATTAAAGATCAGAGAGGGGAGTGTTCACAAAGTGCAAAAGCTGGTGGAGTTGCAGTGCCTTGATAACCAAAGAAGAGTCAGTAATTAACATTCCTGCTTCCAGGCAAAGGGCATTTGGCCTTCCACAGGAGGACCAATGGCACTGGTTCTCTTTCCATATGAAAGTAGCTGATTTAGTCAGGAAGGTGACAGGTAAGGCTCTTTGCTAGTAGAATTTTGCATCTTCCCGGTGCCTGGATCTGACTTTACCACAGAGACTGTCCATCACAGTTGTTATGTATGCAGCCTGAGTGAGCCCGCAGGGGATCCTAGTTATTTACACTCTTTTTCAAGCTTCGAAGCTGTTATAATCATTCGCTGTCAACTTTGTGCTGACACTGAATTTTACTTTGTGTTTTTTATGCTCGGTTTGGGTCTAAAATACTGGCATCCATACCCTACACTGTAATTCCATGGGTGACTGAGCTGACCAGCCGTATCCTGTATTACTAACAGAGCCCCTGGAATCCTGCTACATATGGATATTTCAGGATTTGTTGATTGTGGACAATAAACAGAGTCCTCTGGCTTTGTAGTTTTATCCTGGTGGTGGCCATGCACAGCGAGCCCGTGCCCTGTTTCGTCTTATTACATTTTTGTCTTTAAAGAAGTCTCGGTTTTGTTTGCCCCTGAGTTGTAAACTTGGAACTGGCAAACTTTCCCTTCACAAAACCTAGTGTGGTTTTGTTCCACCCTTTCCCCAGATCCATGTTAAAAGAACAAGGTTTCTATTCTCCCTCCACATTGTCCTCTCCCCACTCTTTCTGCCTGTGTGAGTCAACACACATATTAGAAACACATTCATGATTTAGATCAAAATAGGAGTGTTGTCCTGGGAGGTATGAACGACAAGGGACAGATTATAAAGACACTGGGTAAGGCCACCAGAGGGGAATGAGTGCTATGCTTTTAGACTTCATCAGAGGACATTTGCATGCTCAGAGTTAAATGCCCTGTGTCCCAGTCATGCGGGGAATAAACACCTTCCTCTCACTGTGAGCAACATTCTCTCCATTAAGCCCAAGGCTTAAACCTTTAATGACAGGGCAGCGAATGATTGCTCCATGTTTAAAACGTACTGTTTCCATGCACCATCTCCCTCTCCGGTATGAAAATTTCATGTACGTTGGGGCCCAAAGGGAGTGATCCACAAAATGATATGACCCTGTTCTTAACTGGACTTGAAATAAAACTGGTCAAGGAGCTTGTGTGCTTGGCCAATGTAATAAAGTAGACAAATAATTACCGAGCAAATCAAACACACTTACACCTCAGATGATTTTGAAATATTATCTATAATCGGGCACTTCTGTGCTAGGAGGAAAGGTTAATAAAGTAATTTAAAAAAGATTGTGTGGAGTATTATAGAATCAGAAGAGGACTGGCGATCATAATTGTTAATCTCCTGAAACACCAGTTCTGCATTACACAAGGCAGGTATTTAAGTACATATTCTTATTGTGTATTCCACTTATTACTATATTAGCTTGCTAATTATCCTTTAGAAAAATCTTATTTCAGAATTTTTGGTACAAAAATTGATATGATTATTCTAGCAGACCTGCGGTGTGCATGTCAGTCTTAAGGTAGTTAAGGGAAACCCACATCTCTGCACATGAATTGTCTGTCTGAATGTTCACAGGGAAGCAGTGCTGGAGGGGACAGTAGACAGGCTTCCATCCTGCCACATGTCAGGGTTGCACATTCAAGAAGACTTCTAGAGTTGGGATCGCTGGAATAGAGGAGGGAATTCTCAATTAGCTGGTAGCTCTTTCACATTCTTCAGATGTAGGACATCTGACACTAAAGACTCATTTGTATTTTTTAAAATCTGTTTTTATTCAAAGGCTTGTTCCAAGTTCTGTAAGTTTCAGGCACTCTTCTTCTGTTGAAGAATTAATTTGATATGGAATTAAAATGGGCTTGAAGAATGAATAAACACAGAAGGCTCACGTCCCTTCTTCACCATTGATTAATTATATACCAGGCCAGATCCATTACCATCAGTGGAATTATGGGAAAATAATAAGATAATAATGATACTTGTTTCACTGGATTTTCCCATCACATGCATATTGTAACATTTTATAATATGATATGTAAAAGTACTTCATGTTTAGCTGTGCAGCTATTTCTGCTTTCAGTTATCTGTTATTCCCCTATTGGCTAGAAACAGACTTTTAATGTTTCCCTATGCAAATAATTTGTACTATGAATTATGCTCCATGCTTGTCCCGATGGATCTGCTGGGCATCCTCAATTTGTGTTGTCACTTGATAATTCCAACAGACAATGGATGTAGCCCCTTCTGGACTCCCGCATTCACTTTTCTCACATTCATTCCTTGACCTCCTCAGAACTATGCATCTGTTCTTGCTATGTTACTGAGAGAGACCTTGTATCAGTCTCCAGGGACCAGTGATCAACTTGTCCACAGCACTTAGCCTTAGACTGACCCTCAGGGGCTGTGGCACAGCCTTCTGGTCAGTCTCCTCCCTCTGTTTTGTGTCTGCTCCTCATTCTCCTTCCTGCCTGCAGAGAACACACCATGCACTTAGCCCCAGACCTGGCTCCCCTGGCTTCATGCTCTTCCTAACAAATGCTTCATCTATTTCCACAGCTTCAAAGTGCCTCCCTGCTGCCGACCCTACCCAGCATCCCCACTGAGCTTCTAACTTCAGTCCCTCGTAGGAATAGAAGTAAGCACAAATTTCTTCTTCTTGTGTGGGTTTCTGAAACTGCTGACATTATCACCACTATTGGTGACCACATTTTGTAGAAACTGAAGTTTAGCGTTAGGTGAGTTAGTACCTTAATTTCTGCAGGTTGAATCATTGTGATGTTATTTGTTTTCCATGAATCTGGTGTGGAACCGAGCAGACTTTGTATAAGGCAGGTGCCTTATGAGAGAATCACATACTAAATGTCATTTGTCATAAAAATCAGAGGCTCAGAACTCTTCTCCCCTCATCTGTCAGTTACCAGCATGTCAGAGTTCAGAGAGTTTTAGAATAACGAAATGAATTGTCATTAGTTGCTTTGTGGATTTAAATTTTCCTTTTTCCCAGTAGCAAATACAACTTTTAGAATTCTTGGCAGCAACATCAGCGGTACTCCAACAATACATTCTTTCTAAGGAATTTGACCCGGGAAATCCAGACTATACTTTCAATTAAATAAGATTAAAAAGGAAATCAGTTTTTAAAAATCCAAATATAGTGTGATTTGCAAGTGGGATTATCCCCCAAAAATGTTGAGGCAAGTTCAGTCTATCTCCTGAATGGTGAGAATTGGTCTCAGGCAGGTTTTGATGAACATTCAAGTCAGGCACACAAGTGTCCAGTGAGTACAGCTAGAAACATGCCTATTCTTGGAATAGCACTGCTTAAATATGTGGTCTCTTCTACCTATCCTGGGATAAATACCTGTGGGGAGCTGGGTGGCTTCCTTAAGCAAAACTTGGAGACCAGGAGGATCATGGAAGGCAAGGTATGAGGAAGGATGAGAGAATTTTAATTATGTAAGAAAATTAAGAGTGCAAGATTTCCTTTCTTTCTGCAGCTTTGGAAATCAGCTATCCTCACTTTACATTTTCTGCTACTACATGCTTTGTACTTCTGGATATATTGCTGCTGTCCTGTCTGCTTCTAGTTTTAAGGCATCAATGTGCTGATAGAATTTGCTAGACTTTGCCAAAACTGGTGAATCATGACAGAAATTGTTTAATTTTTTCAGTAATAATTTCCTTTTACCATAATTACAAACAAAACTTCCATACATAGTGCAGATCTATTATCAGGGGTGAAATCAGGAGGGAAGGAATTAGGTAGCACATGATTTCAAATATAAAACATATTAGCCTTATTGGCCAATAATTTATTTATGAGATCAAATTATTGCTATAACCTCAGCTTTAGTAATGCTTCTCACTCCTTTTCTGCCTCCTTTTCTCACTCCTTTCCTTTCTTTTACCATTCTTCTGTACTTTCTTCCTTTCTAAGATATGATATAGATATACTTTATTAATATTAGTTTAATAAGCTTTATGTTTCCTTGCTTATAATACTCAGATTAGTTATTTGATTGTTTCATGTTATATTTACATTGTTGTACAAGGTTAGAATGTTCATATAAACTATATAGATGTGAAGATACACACATTAAAAAATAAAAAAAAATCAGGGAGAATTAAAAAGAAACAACATAACCATTTGCATTTCTCTATATAAGCAAGGTCAGAGCATAGTGATATGTAATGTTTTTTAAAATAGGGAAACAGAATTTCTTACTATAATACTTGAAATCCAACATAGAACAGGTTAGAAAAGTAATATAGTCATGGTAATTACTTTCATCTGGCAAAATATTTCGCAGCAATGACTAGCAATAAAATAAAATGATCACCTTTAGTGTATCTATTACAAAAACAATTGTCTAAAATAAGAATGGCTTAAAACACTTGGTAGAATATAAAGTGTTGATGTGAGTGAGACTCTTCTCACACATGCTTTCTTCTTCTGTCACACAATTGAGCCACTCACACACATGCACATTTGCACACATATGCACACACACACACACACACACACACACTTTCTTTATGTTAACACACTGTTAATAGAAATTTACCTATATTATTGGGGTCTTTTAATGGACAAGAAACAATTAGAGCTTTATAAATAAATATACAATTATATCCATCATTTTCTTACAAATGATTTTTCAATTTTAAAATTTATAGAAATTGTTATTTCTCCTTAGATTCTTGTTCTTTGCCATTTCTCTTTTTTATAAATATAGTGAAAGTAAAATATTATTAATCCAGTCATAATATCATCTGATAGTAGTTAATCTATTCTTAGGCACAGCTTTTCTTGGCCTTTGGAATACAAAATTCTGCCTTTACTCTTAGGCATTTTATTTGAGCACCAATTTATTCTTAATGTTTAATTGTCTTCTGTGAAATACCACAAAGCAAAGTGAACACTATCTTCCAGGTTCATCCTTGGGGAGTCTTACGATATTCTCTATCCTGTTATTCTGTGCTAAGGTCATGGATCCAGGGAAGCTCTGTTCCTGTGGTTTGGATGAGGCTATTGGCTCTGACAGGATGATGCAGCCTGGGCAAAGATCCTAATCAGTCAGATAAAAGTCTGTTAAGTCTGAGCCCTTGAGCTGTCTCAGCCAAAGCAGGGACACCAAAGTTACATTTGATTCTGTGATGACCATTCGTTTTGGTCAAATGAAGAAATTGCTCGTGTGCGTTTTTTGGCTTCAGGGGCAAAAGCTGTGAATGCCATGGATCTTTTAGCCTCTCTGCTTCTGTAGTGGCATTATTAAGAAGACACTGTGGAAAAAAATCATTTTTATTGCAGCTGTTTATAAGTCACCTTGATCATAACAGTAAAAGAGGCACAGAGGAAGTATCAGAAGCTTGCTTTCCTTCTCTTCATGATGGCCAAGTTGGGAAGGCTGATGTGCTGCTGTTCTGGATACCAGCTCTAGGTTGGCTCTAGCATAGTTCATGCAAAGGAGTGAGCTCAGGATTTTTGCTTCTGAAACTCATGCTTTCCTAAAACCAATGGTCTGGTTGCTCAGTGAAAATCTAAAATTTCCCCCTTAGGATTAGATGGTAGGTATATCGCTCAATTTTTTCCACTGATAGAAGATCTTTGGTTTAATAACAAAGCTGCCTGGTCATAACAGTCTGATCCATAGCAGCCACAAAGGCAGAGTTAACTTTTATTTCCTTTATCACTTTTTCAATTGTTTCAGCGAACCAGCAACAAAAGTGTTCTTATGATGTACATGCTGTTCATACAAACTTAACTGCCTAGTAAGACAATGCTAAAAAAAAATAGGGGGTCCAGTTAAGCTAAACTGTACCAACTTGATTATCTTGGGGGTCACCACTCTTAGGCATGTGTCTGGTAGATCAAGGAGGTTAATGTTGGGGTCTCCACCTGGTCCCCTGCCTGGTGTCCCATCTTGGACTGTTCTGCTGCTCGGCTATATAAGGGAGGCCACTACAAACCAAGAAACTATTCCATCAAGCCTTTCTACATTGTCACCTACCTGGCTCATGCTGGTTCTTGGTGACACAAGGAGAAGAATTTGCCCAGACCACTACACAAATAACAAGAGACCACATGCAAGTAAAATGATTCCAAAGCAAAAGAGTTTACTGAAAAATAATACATGGCTAATAGACAAGAGAGGTCACCACCAAAATGTGAGCAATAAATTCCTTTGTTCAGGTTCCCTTCATTTCACTACTCTCCCGTGTAAGGTGTTTCATGCCCTACTTCTATGGTTTAGCCTTGTCCTACTTTTACTTTTGAATTGTGCGTGCATTTTCCTATCATTCAACAGTAACTGATGTGATGCATGAGATTCAGTGCATGTGGATGAAGCCAGTATATGATAATGAGGGTAGATCAACTCAAGAACACCAGGGCAGGAAGGGCACATCCATAATTCTCCTTTGTGATTAGTTTGTGATCACCTGTCCAGCTAGGGTCTTTTTGTAATTAGTTAAGGTCACTTTACACCTTGGGCCCATCTCTCACTTCCCATTATCAGAAAGTATAACCTGTCCTGACTCAAACATCTTAGCTCATACCCCACTGCTCAGGTCTCAGTGCCTGCCTATGCTATGATGGTTTTGCCTTGGACATAGCTAACCATGGACTGAATCATCTGAAACCATGTGTCAAATGAACTTCTCTTAATTTAAGTTGCATATATTGGGGTAATTTTCACCAATGATAAAAATCTGACTAATAAATAGTATGGGCAATGTGCCACTTCAGGGTGATAGTGGAACTTTAATATATCCATCAGAAGAAGTGTTAGCCATTGTGTTTCATAGATGAGAAAAGTGAAGTCCAGAATAAACAAGCAACTCTCATGTCCATGCACTTGATGGCAGAGAAAGTATTAGAATATCTTTGGATTCATGAAAATGCAGTTTTCCCATCAACATTCACCCAAACCTTTGTAACTTCTTGTAAAAAATTTTTTTTAATCTTCATTAGTCCAGTAATAAAATAATACATAATAGTATTTATTGTGTAGGTCAGATTGGCTTGACAAACACATGCAAAGGAGAAATGGTAGTCTCCTTAATAGTGTTAGCAAATTCCATATCTGCATGTAGAATGAAAGTAAACATTTAGAAAAACACCACACACACACACACACACACACACACACACACAGTAACTAAAAGTGGTAAAAATACTTAAATGTAACACATATGCTTCACCACCCCTAAAACAAAATGTGGGAAAGAAATTTCTTGACATTATTGTTTTTTAGGTTTTAGTATGACTTGGAACACACAGACAGCAAAAATAAAAACAGACAAGCAGGATTGTAATAAACTAAAATCTTCTGCTTAGCAAGGAAAATAATCATCAGAGTGAAGAAATAACCTGCAGAGTGAGAAATATATTTTAAATCTATATATATTTGATAAAGGATTAATATACAGGATATATAAGGAACTCAAATGACTCCATCACCATAACAATTCTAATTCTCTTAAAAATAGGCTAAGGATCTCAAAAGACATTTCTCAAAAGAATACATACAAGTACCCTGTGGGCCATTTGAAAAATGTGAAAAAAATCTATCATTAGACATTGAGAAAATGCAAATTAATATCACAGGTCATCTCATATCCATTAAAATAACTACAGTGGACCTTTGACTCAGTTCATTTGCAAGGACTAGTTGTAACTCAAATTGGTCAAATCTGTCTCCCTTATATAGCCAGATTTCAGTGTCCTTAGAGAGACATTTGTTCAGGATTTCTCAATTAACTCTACACAGGGAAGGATGTTGTAATGTGCTTTCAGAGCTCTTTAAGGGTTAAATATATACCTGAGTCCAGCTGGAGGCACAAACAGCTGGCATTTGAGTTGTAATTCAAGATTTTGTTCACAAATTAAAACTGAAATTCTGGTTGTAATCCAAACTATTCTTATGTCAGACCAGTCATAATTTGAGAGTCCAATGTATTATCCAAACAAAAATATAACCATTATTGACAGGAAAGGGTAAAAAAGAGAACCCGTGTAAGGTGTGGATGTACCTCAGAAAGAAAGAAAGAAAGAAATTCCTCCAAAATTAAAATTAAAATTGAAACTAAACTATGATCTACCATGATTAACCCTGATTTCTGGGTTTATGCCCAAAGGAAATGAAATCAGTATCTTTAAGAGATATTTAAATTCCTTATGTTCATTGTAACATTACTTACAATAGCTAACATGTGGAAAAACTCAAGAATCTGTAGACAAATGGATAAAGAAAATGTGATGTGTATTTTAAAATATAGAGTAGAATATAATTCAGCCTTTAAAAAGAATATTTTATCATTTTCAACAATATAGATGGACCTGAAGGCCAAGCATAGAAAGACAAAATTACATGCTTTTATAATCTAAAATTATTGAACTATTAGAAGCAAAGCAGTATTCTACTGAATAACTGAAATGCCATAATTTTTATACTTTTTCAGTTCTCACAATGCAATCTTACAAAATATATTACTTTCCATATCATATTCACTCACGTTTTTCCTTCCTTAGTGAGCTAAGAAACTGAGATAAGAGAAATGTAAAGAGGTTTATCAAGAGTAAAAATTTCAGTTATGTAAGATGATAAGATTTAGAAAACTAATGTATAGCGGAATGACTAAAGTTAGTAATACTATGATGTATATTTAAATTTTGCTAAGTGACTGATAATAAATGCTGTACACACACACATATACACACACATATACATCCTGCTAACTGGCCTGATGAGATAGTCCTTTAATAGTATATACATATATTAAGCATCACATTTAACACACTAAATATGTACAATTTTATGTGTCGGTTATACATCAATAAAATTAGGGAAAAGTTAAGTTAGCTGATATGATTGAAGGACAGCTTGTGAATCTATGGAAGCTTATATTTTCTGAGCCATTTTCCTAACTTGTAAAATAACCAAGCAATTGTTCATATCTCAGAAGTTTATATTAATAATTACATTTGTAAATGCATGCAGAGTACTTTACACCATTGTGGCACAGTGATGTTGCTGCATACCGGGTGAATAGGTCACTCTGTAGACTAATGTTGACCATCCCAAAGTGGAGAGTATAAGGAAAGGCAACTCTACAGCTCACTAAGGAAGGAAAAACATGAGTGAATATGATATGGAAAATAATATATTTTGTAAGATTGCATTGTGAGAACTGAAAAAGTATAAAAATTATGGCATTTCAAATTGGCATACTATTATGTTGTAGTACAGCTCCCAGACAGATGTAAAAATAAAGTACAGATGTATCTTTTTTAGTTAAATCTGATATATGGAAATCTAAATTTAGTGAAAGATTGGTTATAGGGTCATTATTTGCTTTACAAAGAATTTGGCATAAGGTTCTTTTAAAAAAAGAACTTCCTTACTATCTTTAATGTAATATTTCATTTGCTAAAAAAACTCACACAAATCTTCAAGAACTCATTTCATACATAAAAATGAAGCACATCTGTTGAATATATATGGAAAAATTGAAATAGAGAGAAATAGCACATTGAAAGTTTAGAGTAAGTCAGATAATATGTGAAAAATAAAGTGTCAAAGGAATTTACACTAAAAGTTCCTATATTGTTAATAAGTTTTTTTAACAATCCATAGTCTTCATAAAATATCTACTCTGTGTTTATGACTAGATGAGAGATAGAAAGAGAAGATTATGCAACTCTGCTAATATCACTTCTCTTTGTTCTTCCATGTTGCAATGAACTGACTTCCCCAAGTCCTCCACAAAACAGCACAGCCATACACAAGCCTTTCCCACCAGACTTCTTGATTTTTTTTAACCTGCCATTTTCTTCGAATAAAACTTTTCTTGTAATATCCTGGGAATTTCAGAAACTAGTTGTTTTAATCAGCTTTCCATCACCATGACAAAAGACTTGAAGTAATCAACTTATAAGAAAAAAGGTTCATGTTGGCTCATCACTGCAGTTGAGTCCATGCTCCTTGGCCTCCTGGCCTTTGGGCCCATGGCAGCACAGTACATCTGGCAGGAATGTGCAGTGGAGACTACGCACCTCGAGAGAGCTAAGAAGGAAGGAGGGAAAGAAAGAGGAAGGGAACAACACCCCAAGAGCACACACAATGACCTAACTTCCTACAACTATATCCTATACGGGAAAGTGTCCACTACCATCCAGTGTCCTGGATGCTGGGAACCAGACTCAGTGGGAAATTGAAATGTAAACAACAGCCGTAGACATGTATGTCTCTCTCAAGCTGGGTTTCACATGTTCTGGGAAGTGATCCTGAGAAAGCATTCCATCTCCAAAACATTTAGGGAACAGCAGTCAGTGTTGAATATTGGTCTCCTTTGTCTTGAATCTCGTCTTTGCAGTTTGGTGTAATAATTAATTGGGCTTGGAATCTAATACATCTGACTCTGAATTGGGTTCCATTTCTATGTAAAGTTTCATGTAGCTCTTAGCCAGTCTCTCAGGACCATGTCTTTTTCCCCAGTACTATTGGGAAAATCAAAGATTTCTCAATTTTTTCTCCTGAGGGATTTGATGAAATATAGGATGTTTTTAGTATAATTCCCCAAAAATTTGGGACATCAGAATTTTGTGTCATTTTTTCTGTATCACCTTCTGTGGTGTTTGTTGATCTACTCTGTTACTTACTATATTTCCCCTATTAAACTATGAGTTCCTTAAAGGGAAATATTAGATCTGTCCCTGCTCATATTGCCAGAGCCCATCTGACTCATACCGAGTGGGCACAGTTCATGGTGAAGTCTAACTGAGATGACCACAGGAGACTATATTTTCAGAGTACAGTAAGTCTTACAGCAAGTTTGTCAGGAGAAGAGAAAGAACAAAAGGGTAAAATGAGGTCCAAAGTGCACATATCACTAGAAAACTCTTCATATTGCCCCCAATTAATTAGCAGACATTGCTTGAGAACATTTATTCAACCAGTTTTCATTCTGACTACACAGGCATTTTATTTTATTTTATTTTTACCATTTAATAATATGTCATGTAACAGTGAATTTGATATCCCAAAGCTGAGAGTCATTCATCTAAATTGCTTGGCTAGTAGACCTAGGAAAGAGAAAGAGAGAGAGAACCTCCAAGAGCAAGAGGAGCTAAACCAATGAAACAAAACAAAAGAGGAAAGGAAAGAGTGTGAGGTTAGGAAGCGTGAGGAAGGGAGGGGGAGGGGGAGACACTGGTGTAGCTGGTCTCAGGTTAACCTGGCTAGTTTAAAGTGATTGCTACTTTGTTCTCGACAGAAACCACTGATATCTGTGGTAATTGGTTGTAGAATTTTGCTAGGGATATTTTTGGGTAGTGTCTTGATTTTGCAAATTAAATATTTTTTTTTCTTTTATGATTTTTATGATTTTGGGTAAAATTTGGGTAATTTGATTTTGCAAATTAAGTATTTTTTTTCTTTTATGATTTAAGTATGATTCTAAAAATTATTGGGCGGTTTTCTGCAGTCATAGCTGAATCATTCTGTAGGTTTGTTCAGGAGCCTGAGAAATCGTTTGTCTGGCTTGGAACCTTGAACTTATTTAAATCAACGAGGTGACACCTTAGCAAGTCTTGACTTATCTTGGGCTTCAGTTCCCTCCTAACTCTGTTTGCTCTGCCCTCTCCAGTTTGAAGATCATTCTTCTTGATAGAGACCATAGAATCAAAATAGGAGTTGAATAGTTCTGTCTTCGCTGTGACATCTGTTAACATTTTGCTGTGTGCCCCAATCAATGTACCTATCTCTTTGTTCTTCCCTACAAACAAAGCTTAAAATAGCTTTCTGTTGTCCTTGGCAGTTTTTCAGCCTATAGTCAAGCTTTAACCCTGCTGACAATATTCTTACAGTGCTTTTTATATGGGCTGATCACCGCGTTTTCCTACTTCCGTTTTGCGAATATGTCCCTCAGTATTTTACACTGAATAGCTTTAAAAAGAAAAGAGAATGTTCTTTTCATGTTATATTGTTTTTTGTATATAACTCTGAATGATCTGTGATTATTTTGTCAGAATTGTAAAAATAAGCTTTCTTTTTAACTTTAAAATAATCTACTCATGGTATTATCTCTGCAATTTTCTATTTTGATGCCTGCTTTCCTTAATTGTAGGATAAATGCCTATGTCCAGAATTATTTTTCTGTGAATATAACCAGCTACAAAATAATGTGTTACTTTTCAAATTTCTCATCAGTTTTAGCTCATCAACCAAACCTTTCTCCTTGGTCAAAATGGAATTACACATGCATTATAGTATAGCTTGTTAATTGTTGCATATAGGAAAATACATTGTTTCTCCATAAATCATACCTCATAATAAAACCTAGTATAAGATTTCAAAGCTTGATGTAGTCATTACCCTTTTAGCTTTATGTTTGAGTACATTTTCCTTGGTTTGGGGATAATTTTTGTCATACACATTTTCCCCAATCTTCAAAGAATCATTTTGCCCCTTGCAAAAGACTTTACTGTCAGAGCCAGAGTTCAAAAACTGACATCCTCCTTTGTACCACCTAGCAATGTCCCAAAGCCTCCTTGCATCTCAGCCAAACCTGGAGACAGATGCTTCCCGCGCCTTCATGCTGCTTCCCTGCCCCTTCTAACATGGGCCTGGTTGACACCCGCTCAGTGGTGGCAAGTTTGTCACATGCATGTCATTTTCCCTTGAAGGCAAAAGCTTCTAATGTATGAAATGTGTTTTTTGAAACTATAACATCCGTATTCAGGTTTGATTGCAGTGTTGGCACTTTGTGATAAATACATGGTTTCAGTGTTGGGATCTGGGCACTCCTGTCTACCAGGTTCACCGTCACTGAGGAAATGACCATGTCTTCGAGAGACACATGTGATACAGAAGGGATCTTTTCGAAGATTTTACATTTGTAGCTCAGGAAAAAATATTTCATTCCTTTTTGTCTCGTAAGTTTTAAATGTGAGTCTATGAATGTGGGAAGAGCCCAACAATTCCTTTTTTTAACATATGCTTCCTGGAGAAGATGTTAAAAACTCTTTCAGTGCAACTGTCCTGCACTGAATAAGCAGGAGGTTATTAGCATCTTAATAGATGTGTCTAGTTACTGCCCATGGAAGTAGCTCTGATATAGTTCAGTAACCTTCGCAACACAACACACACACACACACACACACACACACACGCACACGCACACGCACACGCACACGCACACACACACACACACACACACTCTATAATTGAGAATTCCTTCTTATTATCCACTTGACACCAAATTCAAGTTTTCTCTCGCACCTTAAAAATACTTTTTCCTCTATATTTTCATTCTAGCTTTAAATGTAATTTAAAAACCTTTTCCCTGGAATAAGCTGAGGCCATAGATTTATACTTCTCACAACTTCAAGATCGAAGTCCATTCTCCGTGTACAGGAAACTCATTATCCAGGACCTCAGACAGGAGGACAGCATGGTAGAAACACCTCTGGCGTCATAATCTCCCCAGGACACACTGCTGCCCATCACAGCCCCATATATAAACTACTCGCTGTTTCTCACCACATGAGACTCTTGTACAGGCTTGTGTGTTGTGGTAGTGGCTGTGGTTTGGTGCCAGTCTTCCCGCCATGAACCCGAGTTCATTGCATGAGCAAGCTCTCTGTGTGCAGAGCATGCCCAGTCACTGAGCTTCTGTACTAAAAGCCAAAGTGCAAGAGCCGGCCTGGAAATGTGAGTATTGCCTTGCTTTCCCACTTGCCTTTGCTTCTCATTTCTTACAACTTCTGATTAAGTCAGTTAGAATATGAGAGTAAAGCTAGAAGAACAGATGAAAAGTAATTGATTCTGATGTACTAGAAACTACAAATTTGTTCCGACTTGGACCTGGAGCTATCAGGAGTCTGGGGCCCTGTTGGACCGAAGGTGTTTGTGTTGGGCTGGAGTCTAGGGCTCTGTCCTGAGGGCAGAGGAGAATGCAAGTTCTGAACAAGGCGAGGAAGATGAGCTTCTACAGTCTGCCTTATGGGGATCCTTTATCCTCTCCATCCATTCTTTACTCACCTTTTATCTCCTGGTTTTCTGTTTCCTGGAAGCGGACACACAAAAACCAGTTTGGATTTTAGCTCAGCTGTCGGATAACAATTTGTTTCTCCTGAGTTTGCTCAAAACCAAATTGTTACTCAAGTAATGTTTCTAGGAAAAATTTCATTTCAAATCCTAAAGCAATTTGCCAACAAAGTTTTGGAATTAAACATATTACCCCCTCGGGGACCAACTCTATGATATTTTGTTGACTTAATATGTTAAGTATCTCTGTATTCCTGTAACAGGTTTGGAGATCTAGTATAAACTTTAGTACATCTTATTGTGAAATCAAATCAACAAGATAAAAACTTCATTTGATCAAAACAGAGACTATGATGTTTTTGTGAAATTTTATATATACATTGAACCTTAAATAGGACCTATATTTAAGAATACAATTATAACAGTTATATAGATTTTAGCAGTCTTTTTACATATCATAACTGCACATTTTCCTCCCTTAAAATTTTATTTTTGCCTTAACATTTAATTTAAAAATAATTGTACAGGATACAAAGTCAATATTTAAAAAATCAATAGCTCTTCTATACACTAATAATGAATTAGCTAAGAAAGAAATCAGGAAAATAATTCCATTCACCAGAGCTTTAAAAAGCTAAAGATCAACCTAACCATGGAGCAGAGAGACTAATACTAAAGTTATAAAACACTGATGGAAGAAACTAAGACACTAGAAGATGGAAAATATCTCTGTGCTCGCTGCTAAGATTCAGCACAGACCCTATAATTCCAAGGAAATTTGCTACAAAACTAGAAAAAACAATTTTAAGATATGTATAGAAGCTGGGTATTTAACTTAAGTGGTACCACACTTACTTTGCAAAAATAAGTGCCTGAGTTTGAATCCTGGCACCAAAAAGGAAATAAAAAATTGTATGAAACACACAGGACCCCCCCCCCCCCGGAAAAACCAAAGGAATCTTAAACAAAAGTAGCAAGACTGGAAGAATCATGGTATGTGATTTCAAGTTATATTACAAAGAAATAGTAGTAAAAAAAACATGACACTGGCACAAACTAAACATACTAGTGGAATAGAAGATACAGAAACAAATGTGCACATCTACAACCATCTAGTCTTAACAAAGAAGCCAAAATCATATATTGAAGAAAACAGCCTCTTTAACAAATGAGTCTTGGAAAACTGGATATTTATACACAGATTAAAACATGGTTGCTATCTCTCATCAAAATTCTTGGAAAACCCAGGTATGAGCCTTGAAACTACTAAAAGAAAATGGAGGAAAAACATTTTATGTCATAAACAAAGGGAAAGACTTTCTGAATAGGACTCCAATAGTATAGGAAAAAGTAGCAAGAATCCACAGCTTGGATGACATCAAATTAAAAAGTTTCTGTAGAGTGAAATGGCAGCCTACAGAATGGGAGAAAAGCCTTTGCCAACTACTCTTCCAACAGAAGGTCAGTATCCACAATACATAATAAATGAAAAACTAAATACAAAAGATAAATCAAACAGCCTGATCAATAAAGGGCAATGGATTGAACAGATACATCAAAAAAAATTAGAAATGGCTGAAAAGTAGATAAAAATTTGTTCAATCTCCAGTCATTAAGGAAACACAAACCAAACTTACACTGAGATTCCCTCTCATCCCCATCAGAATAGCTATAAAAAAAAAAATACAAAGAAAAAAGTAATAAATTCTGTCAGGATTGTGGGTGGAAGAAAGGAACCATTCTACACTGCTCGTGGAAATGTAGGTTAATACCACCCATATGAAAATTGATATAAACGGTCCTCAAAAAACTAAAAATAGAGATTCTTTTTTTTTTGAGACAGGGTCTCGCTTTGTAGTTCAGGCTGGCCCTGAGCTCAGCCTTAAACTCACATCACAGCCACTCTCCTGCCTCTGCCTCCCAAGTGCTGGGATTAGAGGCGTGAGCCACCACGCCCGGCACTGTGGTATGTGGTACTGGTTGCTACTGGTGTGAGTCTCCATGCCCAGTATTGTATGTGGTTGCCAGGGATTGAACCCGGGTCCTTGAGCTTGCAAGACTGGTGCTAGAACCACTGAGCCAAATCCCCAGCCCTAAAAATAGAGATTCTATTTGACTTAGATTTACTACTTGTTTGTATATACCCTAAGAAATTTAAGTCAGCATAATGTAGTGAGCCCTGTATACTCAACAATTATTGAGAAACCACCCACAGAAGTCAAGATGTGGTGCCTTGATGCCCACCAACAGATGAACAGAAATATAAAATGTTGTGTATATATAATGCGGTATTCTCCAGCCATAAAGATGAATTGAATTATATCATTTCTGGGAAATTGCTGGACTTGGAGACCAACATCTTAAACAAAAAGACAAAGTGTTGCATCTTCTTGAAAATGTGTGGAATCTAAAAAGATGACATGAATGCTGAAAGGAGCCTGTGCCTAAACCAAAGGAACAAAAGAAGAGGATGGGAGAAGAGGAAAGTTCAAGGGGAGGATGGAGATGATCAAGATACATTATTACACTGACATCCAATATCATGTAAAATTAATAGGCAGTAATAAAATATATTTTTAAAATAAATTATAATAGAAAACAAAAATGTTATATCTGCAGTTTCCAAAAAACACAGGAACAATGCAGTTTAAAAAACCCAGTTACTTGAAAACTTTCATGATGCCTCTTTTCAAGACCATAGTGCTTTATCTTTCATTTGATTTATTTTTATATGATCCTGTACCTACTATATATATTTATGTGCAAACATATATTTTTTAAGAGAATTAACAAATGTCAGAGTGGCAAAGCAAGGACAATGCTTGTTTCCATAGAACTAAGTTTCTGGAAAAAAAGTAAATAAATAATTATACCATATAATAACCTGTAAAACATAACTTGATTTTCTGAAAAATAATTGTATTAACCTCTATGACCTCAAGTCCAGTTTTCCTACTCTCGTAATTAAAGGGATATTAATATCTGTTGTTTTCTAATCACTGAGAGTCAAAATTGGTAAGGCACCATTCACTCTGTCTATAATTTAGCTCTCATGAAAATAATAATACAGGAAACCTCATAGTATACAGTTGTCAAAATGTACCTGGAAGCTCTCAGGGGAATATTAGAACAACTGACGCCTGGTAATATAAAATAAGCCTCAGCCTTCTGAGTTCAGAAGGATTCAGCAGAATTTCTTATCATGTCACTTTGGGCACTTATAAAACGTCACATATTACAGGAATGCATCCTGCAATTAGCATAGCAACTACAGGTGGAACCGATTCAAAACTGCTTACCACATGGCACTGTAGCTCATTCCCATAGGTCTCCTGAGGCCACAAAGATGAAGAATTGACCAGAGTTTTCTCTTCAAATACGAATGCGTATTAGCAGTGGCACCTTTTAGGGGGCCAGTGTCATTCTCTTAAAATCATAGACATCCCACTCAATTAAAATCGGACTTTGTGGCAACCACAGAAGGATAGCCCAGGTACACCGAAAAAACTCTCGTGGGCGGAAAGCTAAAAGACAGGCTCATGCTGAGCCACGAGGTGCCTGCTCTGGTCCCCTGAAATACACAGAGCTTTTGCATACATGCTCTCTTGTGGCTGCCAGCATTCTGCCAAGGAGAATTGCTATTTTAAATGGAGAGTCTTTCTGTATCAGCAGGAAAAATTTATATCCAGTCAGAGAGATAGTGGAGAGCCGCTCTTGTTGTGCGTCACATTTTAGCGCAGAGAAGTGCTTTGCCCTAAAGGTGCCAGGTAAAGAGAATTGCCAAGTAAAGAAAATTTATTGAATGCATTTTCCAAAAGGGAATCATAATCTGATGTTTTTGTTTCTAGGATCTCAAAAAATATACATAACTTTCTTTGGTTCTTATATCAAGTATGGGATGCATAAAGGCAAAAATCCAAGGCTGTTTTTTAAATGCACTTATGTAAATTTTTTTCTATTAAATCATTCTTGGATTCATAATGATTTATGTGTTTTTATTCAGATATCTGCCTGTGTCACATGTCCAGATGCTGAACTTGCTCCCGCCCCTGCCTCACCCTTAGGAACCACTTTCTTGTGAGTCCCAAGCGACTCCCCTAGGGCCGTGCACACGGCGCAGCGCTGGCTTCCCAGGCTCGCGGATGTGGGAAGCACAAAGTCAAACCTGCAGGGAGGGTGGGGGAAGAGGAGAAAGTGAAAATCAAGTCGTATCATATTTTGGTGCAAACTCTCAATGTTGAAGGCGATGACGATGTGTATTCATAATGTACCAATACAGATTTAACTTAAAAACAAAAATAAACAAACAAAAAAACCACCCTGCCTTGGAAAGCCAGACCAGCTCTAATTTCATTTCAGTTTTGGGGCTGCTCTCTGCTGTGGCTCCGGCAGACTTCTGTAGTGGCCCAGACTTTTCAGCCTCTCATTCCTGCGAACCATCAGCCTCTCCCTCACTTACACTAAACTATTTTGCCTTAGTAATCCTCAGTGTGTTAGTTTCTTCAAACTCTTCTGAGTAGTCATATGAAAGTGTTCAGATTGTCCTTAGACTTTCGAAAACTTAGGCTTGAAAGAAAGCAAAGGGACGAGTCCATATGGAATGAAGGCAGCCACTTGCTGGTCCATGTCGTCTTGCCTTGTCAGAGGACACTTGTGACAACGCACCAGCACCTCTCACGCTTTCTTCCGTCTTAGTCGGAGGCACTGAAGTGAAAGGCTCCACCCGAGCAGGTACAATGTGTGTGTTAGGAGAGGATGCTGGGTGGTGAGGATGACGACAATTAGCACATGCTACTCATTAACAAACGGAGATTAGAGCGCAGCCGAAATGGCAGACTGCCATCAGTGCGATAGTTACGGGGCAGTTTAATTTCTAACGAATGTGAGCACTGGATCAGTAACAATATTCGACAAAATGCCGCCTGCATTCTCTTATGGCTTTCATTACCAAATTGAAAATCTGTGTAGATTTCTGAAAATTACTTTTAAATGTAGCCAATCTCCTAGACTGCAAGGCTTGATTTGCTGGTGAGGGAGCCCTGCTGTGAGATTTTAATGAAAGATCATAGTGGCCCTCCAAGGCCGGCAAAGAGCTATGGGCCCTGGAAGACCCGAAATAATCTGTTTTACTTTTAATGGCAGCCATTTTATATTCATTAAGATCAAAATGCAGTTTTGCAGGCAAATTGCAAAGCTGTTCCACTCACAGCTTGAGAACCTGGAGGCCCTACAGCTTTTTATCTTGTTCATAAGCAAATATGCAGTTAATATCTTTTAATATGCTTTGATGCTTGCTACCTTATGGGTACATTGTACCAGAGGTTAGAGAACTGCATGTTTCCTTGGCTCAGTCAGCCACCAACTAAAGCGCTACTCCTTTTATTTCCATAATGGCAGAAGAAATGAGTCTCTTTTTATCCCCTCCCCATTTTTTAAAAAAAATAGGAGCTCTGCTCAAATAAATTGTAAAGGGCTGTATAGTGTACATTCAGGGTTTCAGCAAAGGCTGAGTTTTTCACTAGGATCCATCTGTTGGTGGTTTATATTATTTAAATTTATACAGTCACATTATTTAAATGTAAACAGCCAAATAAGATAGGATCAAATCATTGGCACCTGGAAACTGTGCTCTCATCCTCTTTGATTGTGAGGTTGTCTGCATTAATAATGGAGTTCTAAAGACTGTGATTCCACCTGATATACTGTATGACCTTAACAGTTGTGATTTTATCAGGGTTTCACTGTAGTAGAAAATGAAGGTATTTTGCAGCTCATTTCCAGCAAAGCTAGTTTGCATTATCTTCTGTCCAGAGCAGTCCTGCCTATTTTGTGTGTTACAAAATACACCCCTTCTGTTGCTCCCCTTTTGCTATGCAGCTGTTCTTCGGGTCTGCAACTATATTATAGATAAAAATTCCATCAGATTTCTTGGGGAAGGTGAATTGAATGTGGCTAAAAAGAAGAAAAGAAGGAAGAAGGGAAAAAGGAAAGGAAGGAAGGAAAGATGGAAGTGAGGTATAATGAATTGCTCAGAATCCCAGGACTATCCCAACACTTGCAAAAGCAAAACACAAGGGCTCTTTGGCAGAAAAAAAAAAAAAGGAACTGCTCAAACTGATTTCTCTTTGCTTCAGGATTTGGATTTTAACCTAATTAGGACAACAGACAGAAATTTCACTTCTTTACCCAAATTATTTTGGCTTTTGAATATTTTCAAGGCATCAGGGTCTTTGACAAGTGGTTGGAGCAGGAACGCTTCCTGTGCATGGAGTCAAGCCTTCCAGAATCACTGAGCAAAGATGAAGCCACTGAGCAGGCTCCATACCTATAAAGCCACTGGTTTTCAGACATCTCAGTGAGCAAGCACTGTCTGATCAACCGCTTCAAGAAAGGGAGGCAGCCCCTTCATGAAAGTTAACATTCATTGTGCTGTCCCCAAAAACTAATGTGCACTGAGACAGCTCCAGAGAAAGGGCAGCCCTTCTCTCTCCCGGACTGCTTGACCTCTGTCCTCAGCTGGGCCCCTCAGGCATGTTAGAAGATTGTATGATGTGTTTACATGTCCTAACATCTAACTATATGCAACTCCATAGCTTCTTTCCGGGTCCAGGAATGCAGTCTCTGGCCATCTGATGAGGGAATTTGATAACCCCCTCTCCTCAGGTCTCAGGGCGAGGTGAAGGTGTCTGGTCTGCCAAGACACAATTTAATGGGCTTCTGAAAACACTCAAAAGGCAGACAGAAATGTGGGGATGGGCAGCCAGCCAGCGTGACCTGGGGGATGGGCCAGATGATGTTAAGCAGGATGAGACCCTGAAGGAGTGTTTGAGGCTAGAGCTGGCTGTGCAAGCTGAGGAGAGATGCTCTGGAAGCCTGAGGGTTGACTGGAAAGGATTTATGGAGCTTGAACCTGGTTCTGTAACTGAAGAGCTAAAGCATTACCACCTGTCCAACTTTAAAAGGGAAATGGAAAATGTAAAGAACATATAATTAATTTCAATTATAAGCCTCACATATTTCAGGCCAGATAGGCACTATCTTCATTTCCTGTCAGTTTCATGGGCTCCAATACAAAAGTCACTTAAATTAAATTAAAATGTGAAATTCCCTATCACATCTCTCTGTTGTCTCTTTTTAATGCCTCTTCACATTTTGTCTTTGATACGCTACACAGTTTTTCCTTCACAAATATCTACTTTAGTTATTGATTTTCAGTTAGTCCTTTCCTTCTACCTTGAATCATCTAATATCATAGAGCAATTAATATGTTAGGGATCTTTAGGGAAATGGTTGGAGTAGGAATTGGGAATAAATATACTGAAAAATGAGAGTTTTCTTCCAGTGTTTATTTATAACTGACTTAAGAATTACCTGTAATTTCATAATACAAGTGTTTGTATTATCTTTGGTATTTGTAAAAATAATATGGAGAATTTCCTAGGATTAATAACATGGTTTTCTTTGAATCCTATAATTACCTTGCATTTTTTAATTGACCTACAAAGACTTTGCAACCTGTGTATTTGTGTGGCCACAAAAGGGTCACTTTCTCACAGAAGATGGATTTGCATTTTGATCCAGTGCAAGAAAGGAAGTAATATTGCACACTATTTTCACATACCCATGGCATCTGCGGTGGTGTTACATCACTGCTAGTGGAGTGCTGTGTGGATTCCTAAAAAAGAGGTGTCTGGCGTGGGGGTTGGTGGGAGTTCAGTGAAGAATATCACCCTCAGTGAGACTTCGTCAGGGAAACTGGGAAAGAAAACAATCTTTATCGAAGCTCTTTGCTACTTGGATTTCCTCCAGCTGCCTATTATCCATCAGAGTATTAGAATCCATATATAATGGAGTTCCTTGGCTTCTACATAGTAATATCTTTAAGCATGCAAAAGGAAGTTGCATCTTGCAGATTTCTCCAAAAAGGTTATCAAAATTGCCCTGAAGGGTTGACATAGTCCTGTCAGAGATTGTTTTGAAGGATGATGTTATTATTTTTCATTGGTCATTCTGAAAAAGTATTAAGAGGAAAGAAAAATTTGACACCTGTCCCTCGGATCTTATTTAGCCAAAAAAAAAAAATTCAACAAGATTTCACTTTAACAGGGTCTTTCAGGCAGAAAAATACAGCAGTAACATGTGTAAAGAAAATTTCAATATGTTTTGACAATAGTGTAATCTAGAGGAAGTGTTATCCCCCTTGTGGAGGTCATCATTCTTAATACAGTGTGTGTCATCAATTCTCAGGACAACAGAGAAAATGATCTAGTCAATACATATGAAACAGAAATCATGCATAAACATGCTGCCTTACTATAAAGTGGGTGACACCACTGAAAATTGGATAGCAGGCCTGGATGCAATTTTCCATAACTTTTTATTATTCATAAGATCGTGTGATCTAATAAGCCACACCTCAAATTACTGTCCATTGAAGGTGTTTTTGAGTGATAGATTTTGACAAACCAGACAGAGGATATATTATGATTAAGATCAGATGCTAGTAGTGCTGGACTTTCTGCTGCTGACTGTTTTCAGCTGTCTTCCATCAATTCTGTGTTTTTTCCTCCTTCAAAAAAATGAAGAAGCGTGAATCCATGGGCAATGAACGCTAAGAGAAGAAACCTATAACTGATTATGCAGTAGCGCTGATCCCAAGTGTCTCTCTATTTAACATTGATTTCAGGTGGAGGAGGACTGATTCAAGAACAAATAAAGAGGAAGAAAGAATATCTGAGTTAAAAGACATATTCATAAATACATGGAACTTGAAAGCAGAAGGAAAAATAAGAAAGGAGAAAGAGGTAACAATACCATCAATAGTAGCCCAATACTCTCTGGACAAACCAAACCTATTCCCAATCACTTTCTATTAAAATTAATGAACAGCATCTAAGTAATCAAAGTGCATCTGCAAAAGGCTTTTAAAAGCTCCTCATTGGGCCGGGGAGTTAGCTCAGTGGTTCCGGCGCCTGTCTTGCAAGC